>VMDO01028255.1:0-24197 GCA_007922755.1 Pedetes capensis
CCGTCAGATCTCGGAAGCTAAGCAGGGTCAGGCCTGGTTAGTACCTGGATGGGAGACCGCCTGGGAACACCAGAAGCTGTAGGCTTGGGAGAAGGACCTGGCAACCCCCTCCCAAAAATCAATCTGCCATTGAAAACCCTATGAACAGCAGAGAAGCACTGACAATAGTGTTTCCCCTGTTGTACAAAGGGTCGCTATGAGTCAGATACTGACTCGACGGCACCCAACAACAACAAGCATAAGATATATGTTCGGTAAATGTTTGTTGAATTGAACAATAATACATCTAAAACTTACATGTGTTTGGAAAGAGTCGAGGAGGCATTCAGAAAAGAAAGAGCACAAGGCGGCAGGCATGGTATTTCAGTTCCAAAAAGCTGGGTGTGTGCAGAGCAAGTGGTCAGACGGGGAGCTTCATTTCCCCCGTGATTTATCTAAAGACGGCCTCGGGCAAAGAGAGGTGGATTCGCCATGGAGATGAGACTTTCGAGGGTGTGTGCAGGTGAGGAAGGGTCCTTCTACAGTTCTGCACTGTGTTCTCGGCCTGGAACCTCCCAAGGCAGCCCGGAGGCTGTCAGACATAAATCTCGCAACAGCGTGGTGAGCAGTAAATCAATAGAGCCTCTAATTTTTGGAAAAGTAGGGAGGTGCTTATGTAACCTGCTGGGGGAAGAGCAGGCTGCTGGCAGCTTGCCTTGTTTATGCTGATTTGGATTCACGCTTGGAGGCCTCCCTGCTCCCTGGGAGCCCTTTGGCTTCGATGGCACCAGGGCAAATGCTGAAGTCAGCAGTCCTTGGACACCTGATTTCCCCGTATTATCTCGTTCCAGCCCTGATTCGTCCTGCAATTGGAATTGACTGAGGAGGTGTTTACAGCCTCGCTCGCCGCAGCACCGCTAAGGTTTTCTCCTCTACAGGAGGGAGGGGGTGGGAGCTGAAACAGAAGGAACATTTATCATCTGGGATGCCTTCCCTCCCCAACGGGAGCGGCAAACCTTCCCAGGGAAATCAAGCTTTTCTGCAGCCTGTTTCGTAGGATCCAGGAATGTTGAATTCCTAACCTCAACGCCCCCACAACATGAACTGAAAGCAAGAAACTTCTGAGCAAAAGCACAGCCTATGCTTCAGGGGCCCCAGCCGCTCTGCCGCACCTGTTCATTATCCACCCCCACAGCCAGCCGAGTGCTCTGGGAATTCTCTGTGGGAAGGTCGGGGGAAAGCGTGTTTTTCCTTTCAGTGGAACCAAGGTGGGGAGAGCCACCGGCATGTAGGACTCCAAATTCACGGTCTGTTGAAACACTCCAGGGAATTTCACCAGGGCTGGATATCAAAACTGCCCTTCATGGACCAGGGAGAGTTAAGTGGGAGAGAGATAAAAAGATAAGACATAAATGATCAAAGCAATAAAACTCACTGCTCAATTAGCCAGGCAGAGAGGCAGAAGGTGGAGGGAATTGGTGGCGGAGGGAAAGTGTCTATTTGCTCTGCAGGGACCCTATTCATCTCTCAGCGTCACCCCAACCTTCTTCCCTGGGCTGCAGAATCCAGGCTGGTTGTTAATTTTGTAGGAGGTCCCCCTACCTGCCCACCCCTCGTTCTCATTACTTTAAAACATTAGCCAGTTAAACGAAGACTATCCATCATCTTATGCAAATCGTGCCTCTGTTTTGATGGCTGTAAGAGCAAATGGCTGCTTGTTCATTCTGACTATTGCTCATAATTTGGGTTTCTTTCATTTTCCCAGGAAACCATTATAAGCTACACGGACAGCAAAAGTCCTTTAAGATCCATTTGTCAACTGCTAGAAACCTAGATGAATACATATATATATATATATATATAGATAGATAGATAGATATAGTTTTTAAAAATAGGTTTAGCATGCAATGCACAAGTCCTGACATTCGGCATTTCTGACAGCCTCCCCTGGCCTGACCCTGGAGGGTGTTCTAGGAAATCTGGAACTAGGGCAAAATGAGATGTGCCCCAGAAAATGTGGTCTGTCATCGAGAAAGAGCAATTTATAGTTGGAGGAACTGGTATATGCTAATAACCACTTTTGAATTTTTCCAATCCTATCTAAATTAGCCCTAGTACATCCAAGGTCTAGCTACCTAATGAGAACAATTATTTCTGGATTTCAATTAAATCAAATTAAAGAAGTATTTTATTTGTTTTTGTTTGGAATTTTTTCATTATAAAAGTAATACGGCCACATCACGAGAGAATATGAAAACTACATTGGGGGAGAAAGGACTCCCACAGTCCCTTGCGCTGACAAGACCACTGTGTTGATCTCGAGGTGACTGAATAACATTTAACGAGCATCCGTAATGGTGGATGCGGCGTGATTCAACAGATAGCCAAAGCTACAAAAGCAAGATGTAGGAGCTGGCGGGCTGGCAGGGGGCCCTGCAAGTGCTTATAACCCGCAACAGAACAGGGCATGCCCAGATGGCTGGCACAGATGCCAAAGCAAGACGGTACCACTGAGGGTCAGTGGTCAACGTCATGCCATAGGTTGTAGGAAAAGAACCTTAAAGGGCAGACACATACGGTGGGGGTGGAGGGGGGGGTTGCAGTCAAGCTACAGGAAGGAGGGTACAGAGTCTGAATCGAGCTACAGGTGACTCTGCCAGGTTTATGACGAATGAAGAATTTTGACTGAAGCCTTTACACAAGAAAAATTACATATAAGAGTTGATGGGTTAGCTCAGTTGGTAGAGCACTTGCTCTGTGTGCTCAGGGGCCCTGGGTTCGATCCCCAGCACTGCAAAAATGGGAGAAGGACCTGGCAGCCCACTCTCGAAACAATCAGCCATTGGAAACCCTATGAATAGCAGAGAAGCACCGACATGGTGCCAGGCATGGCACAGTGTCGGGGAGTGTTTCATTCTGTTGTACATAGGGTCCCTATGAGTTGGACCCGACTCGATATCACCTAACAACAACATACACCCTTGTAGTATCTCCTCAGAAATACTTGTAAGAATGAACTGTAGCACAACATCTGTCCCATGGTAGGTACTTAACAAATTGTGACTATGTTACTCCCCGATGTATGTCTAATGGCCATCATAATGCCTGAGGAAAAGGAGATCTTTTTTTCACTAAATGAATCAAAGGAACGGGGAAGTCAGATCACAGAAGGTCCTGCAAGTCTCAGATCCACAACAGTCTTCGAATTCAAGGACAGTGAGGCGGGGACGGACTTTGGCACTTTTTGGTAGGGTTGGAGGAGGGACAGTAAACCCAGAAGTCCAGAATGCTGAGTGTCAGGGGCCAGGCACCAAGGATTGGAGAGGGAGGAGCTTGGAGGTGGAAAGAGCGGTTTGGACATCGTCACAATGATTGAGGAGAGGAGGCAGGGGCCACGGGGGACAGGAGGGGCAGGGACGTGGACAGAGTGGAGGGAGGTATTAGAGAGAGAAGCCCTGGGAATCATTGCGTACAGGGAGAGGCAGAGGCAGAGTTCTCTCAGAAGAGAAATTGCAAATTTCATTTCAGAGCTTTCTTGGAAATCTGGGGTTATCAGTGAGGGAAACTGAGTGGTCAAAACCAAGCCCTCTTGGAGGGGAAAAGATGTAGGCTGTGTTTAGCTTATTTGGTTCAGAGTGACATTGGGACAGTATGTCAGCATGTGCATTGCTGTAGCAAAATACCTGACAGAAACAACTTATAGGCAGAAAGATTTATTGGGGCTCCTGGTTCAGAGGATTTCAGTCCATAGAAGTGGGGCAGGCATGGTGGCAGGGCAGAGGCAGGGCCTGTGGCAGAGGGCTTCCTCACATCATGGCCTTAGGAAGCAGCGAGAGCTACTGGAACAGGGAGTCCCATTAAAACCTCCAATGGCCCACCCACAGTGGCCTTTTTCCAAAAACCTAGGTCCCACCTCCAAACTTCTGTAACATCCTAGGACAGTGCCACCATGTGGGGACCAAGTGTTCAAGCCCATGACCTTTTAGATTCAGACCAAAACAGACATTGAGACCAAAACACTGGGCCATGAGGCCGACACTAGGTCTACGCTAGCTGCACTCTCTAGACCAACAGCGTGCAAACATTTTCATCATGTGCCCTGTCAGCAAAATGTGTTTTAGCATCCTCTTGGTGATGTATCATGGCTATTCATTATTAAATTGCACCTGTGTTACTATGCTAACTAACATATTAGATACACTGCAAACTACACACAGAAACTAAAATTAAAAGTGAAGGATTAAGTTGAAAATGACATTGTGCTGGCTTAATTTGATTAACTAATGCTAATGGTCCCCAAAGCAGGAAACTCTAAAGGTGAAGTTTCTGTGAATGATCAGAAACATGAATCCACTTTTTAAATATTTTGGTTCGATTCTTGACAGATCTTATTAGGATTGCGTTTCACCTGGAGTGTAGCTGATGGGAAGCTTGTCTTTGGAGAACTAGGGCCCTGCTGTCCTCTTACTGCTTGCTTTGCTTAGTAGGGTGAGCCCATGTCCCTGACTGACTAGCTTATTGGAAAAAGGCCACTGTAGGCGGGAGGTTTTACTGGGACCCCCTATTCCAGTAGCTCTCACTGCTTCCTAAGGCCATGATGTGAGGAAGTCCTCTGCCACTGTTGGTACCTGTTTCCTGGCACAATGAACAACAAGGCTCCCTTTACCCTCACGTGTCTCTTTTTGGATGATAAATTAGGTCCTCCTAATTATTAGTATTATTGTCAGTGTATAGTCTTAGTTCAGGAAAATGTTTAACCCAATTTGTCCATCTTGGGTGGGTTAGTTTGGTCAAAAACAGATGGTAGTAGCCAGGTGTGATGGTGTATACCAGTAATCCCAGGAACTCAGGAGGCTGAGGCAGGAGGATGAAGAGGTTGAGGCCAGAGGCACCCTGCAAAACTTAGGAAGAACTTGCCTCAAGATTTAAAAAAAAAATAGTGCTGGGCATGGTGGCACATGCCTGTAATCCCAGCGGCTCAGGAGGTGGAGGCAGGAGGATTGCAAGTTTGAGACCAGAGGCAGTCTGTGTAACTTGGTGAGACCCTGTCTCAAAAAGTAAAAAAATGGGCTGGGGGTGCATCTCAGTGGCCCAGCACTTGCAGAGCATGCAGGCGTGAGGCCCTGGGTCCAACCCCCAGTACCGTAAAAAAAAAAAAAAAAGATTTAAAAAAATGAAAAAGAGGGGTGGTAGTGCAGCCCCTGGGTAAAGCACCTGTGTAGCATGTGCAAGACCCTCGGTTCAACCTACGGTACTGAAAGAAAGCTGTAACCAGTGGAGCAATGTTCAGAGGAAAGCTAAAGGCATCAAGGAAATGAGCCTTTTGTCTGGAGAGAAGCTGAAATGACCAGAACTCGTTAGCCTGGAAGCACAAAGGCTGAGCAAAACATGATCAAAGGGCCAATGCCAAGAAGGGGCCGGAGCGGGAGGAAGAGACAGTTTGGGGGGCTGAAACTCACAAAACCGCTCAAACGAGAGCACAGCCTCAAACCCGAAAGACATGGGTTTCAAATAAAGAACCAACCCACTGCAGCGTAGTGTTGTTTTGTAGAACACACTCTACAGCAGGTTCTCTATTGGTAGAAATGCAGCAAGAAATTGACTTCCGAGACTGGATTTCCAAGAGATTATACAGACATTGGGAGAAGGACCTGGCCATCCACTCCCAAGGCAATCCCAAAACAGTCAGCCATTGAAAACCCTATGAGGGTCGCTGTGATACCGACTCGACGGCACCTAACACCAATAAAAACAATATAGACGTTACATAAAAACCAACTAGGATTTTGCGTGGCTTAAGGAAGAATGTGGTTTTGAGACAGTGACATGGTTTCACATGTCCTTCCCAGGTTTCTTCCACTTTTCATTCAGTACATATTTATTGAGCAGCTACTATGTGGCAACACTGAGGATGTTACCG
Organism: Pedetes capensis; assembly: GCA_007922755.1. NCBI lineage: Eukaryota > Metazoa > Chordata > Mammalia > Rodentia > Pedetidae > Pedetes > Pedetes capensis. The sequence goes on from VMDO01028255.1 coordinate 5,900, forward strand.
GTACCACTGATAAAGGATATCCACATTCATCATCTAACTTGTCTCCCAAAACAATCCCTCGAAGGAAGAACAGGTCTTACCCCAGGCCTCAGATTCCAAACAAGGAAAGGAAGAATCAGACAGGGGCCCTGACCTGCTCCTTCACAAAATCTTCACCTTCAGATTTTCTTGTTTTGGGGACTATTAGCACTGGTTGGGGCTGGGATTTAGCTCAGTGCGTAGAGCGCTGTGCTGCAGTCTCTGAGGTCCCGAGTTCAATTCCCAGCACCGCAAAAATGGGAGAAGGGCCTGGCAATCCACTCCCAAGGCAATCCCGAAACAGTCAGCCATTAAAAACCCTATGAGGGTCGCTATGGGTCAGATACTGACTCGACGGCACCTAACAACAACAAACAAAGCACTGGTTAATCAAATCAAGCCAGCACATTGGCAAGAGGGGCCTAGCAGTTTTCCCAACTATGGCACCCGGAGGTTCCGCATTCCAGGTAGCTTCGATTTGCTGGAGGGCCGCCCAAGGCAGACACCGCCCCTACCTTCAAAGGGCTTGTGTTGTAGGGGAGGAGGTGGATAGCAAATGCACGACTGCAGAGAGGTTATTTGCGTTGTAAGTTGGTAAGTGCCTTCAGGGGCACGCGCAAGCCACTGTGAGAACATCCACGGGCCCAAGCCAGCCCAGAGGACTGGAAGAAGGGCTTCCTGGAAGGAACACGCTTGAGCTGACATTTACAAGACCAGTCAGCACTGACAAGTGAAGAAGGAGGCCAGCGGGAGAGAGGCCCCGAGGCCGGCAAGCTCCCCGCTCTCTGCCTTTGTCATTTTGTGCCGCTGTAATGAAATATCGGAATGGAGTGATTTATAAAGAACAGGAATCGATTTGGCTTGGAGCTCTGGAGCCTGGAAAGCCCAAGAGCCTGGTGTTGGCATCTGCGGAGGCCGTTGTGCTGTGCCAGCCCACAGTGGAAGGCAGGGAGGGGAGAGAGGGTAAGCTTGAGAGAGGCCTGAACCCACCTTTATAATCAACTTGCTCTTCTGATATTCAACCCATGCCCTTGGTGGTGTTGTTGTTGTGAGGTGCCATCGAGTCTGATCCAACTCACAGTGACTTTACGTACAACAAAATGAAACATTACCCAGCACTGCGCCATACACATGATCTGTTTATGTTTGAGCCCACTGTTGCAGCCACTGCGTTTCTTCTCATTTTGAGTCATGCCATGTCAGCAAAAAGAGGTCCCAGGGACTCGACTCTATTCCCATCATGAAGGTCAACTCTACTTTGAGGAGGCAACTCTTCCCCAGTCATTTCTTGAATGCCTTCCAGCCTGGGGGGCTCATTTTCCAGCACTATATTTGACAGTGCGACTCTGCTATTCATAGGTTTTTCTATGGCTGATTGTTTTGGGAGTGGGTTATTGGGTCCTTCTCCCTAGTCTGTCTTAGTCTGGAAGCTCAGCTGACACGTGTTCACCATGAGTGGCCCTGCTGGTGTCTGAGATACCAGTGGCATAGCTTTCAGCATCACAGCAACATGCAAGCCCCGCCCCCCAGCATGACAAGCTGGAGCACTAATCCGTTCCCAAGGGAGAAGCCCTCCCAGCCTGCTTAGCTCTCCTGAGGCCACACTTCCAACATGATTGCATTGGGAATTATGTTTCGAACAATGGGCTTTGGGGGCCACAGTCACATCAGGGTGGCCTCGCTGTGCCTTGGTTTCCCTGCCTGACGTAAATGGCGGTGGTCCACACAGGCTCCTACACGCATCCCCTGGCTGCGGTGAGGCTGGCTGCCAATGGCTCACAGCTGCCCCTCTGGAGAACTTGTCCTCTGCCGGCCGAGATCCAGCAGCTGAAAATGGCAGGGAGGCTGTGGCACCCCTTCCTGCCTCCTCCCCGGGAGGGTGGGAGAAGCCAAAGCCAAGGGCTGCCAGGTCCAGAGGGACACAGAGCCCGCGCATCCCTCCAGCTCCAGGGCATGTGTGGGATGGGGCCAAGCCTCGACCTCAACGATATCGCTCCTTGGCTCCACCTTCTCCCCTGCCTTCTCTGTGGCCTCTCCTGACAAAACCCCCTCAATCGAGCTGGGTGCACTGGTGCAGAGGCGGGAGGATCGCAAGTTCAAGACCAGAGGCAGTCTGCATAACTTAGCAAGACCCTGTCTCAAAAAGTAAAAAAATGGGCTGGGGTGCAGCTCAGTGGTCCAGCACTTGCAGAGCATGCAGGTGTGAGGCCCTGGGTTCAACCCCCAGTACCGCAAAAAAAAAAAAAAAAAAAGAAAGAAAGAAAGAAAGAAAAGACAAAAGAGAAAGAAGAGAAAGAAAGAAAGAAACTCCCTCAATAACCACCTACGCAGTTGTTTCACCCCAGGTCCACTCTGGAAGCCCCTCCTGGGCTGGTCACCTTAAATGGAGCAATAGATTTAAAAGCCCTGAGCCACGTATGCAGAATCACACCCGGGAAGAGCACTGGACTGAGCCCATGGTGCTGGCAGGTGGCATGTGAGCGTTCCCAGACACACCTCCACGTACCTGGGTGCCTTGTTTCTTGCAAGTATGTTACCTGTACCACCGTCAACGTACGTACGCATCCTTCATCTAATTTGGCTCTCAATCCCCCAAAGGAGGGAGGAGCAGGTCTTATCCCAGGCCTCACGGTCCAGAATCACACAGGTGACGTGGCCTGCTCCGCCTTTCCCATGAGGGTTTCTGGGCTCCAGGCTGTGACCTGGGCCACCAGGCTCTTTAACCTCCCTACTCTCTGGGTGGTCCTGGAAAATCCACGCACAGGATATGATTTGCTGCTGTGAGGTGGTGGTTTCCGCTCCCTTGGATTTGCTTTCACCTGGGCGAACTCACCCCAGAGCTCAGCACGTTAACCATGGGAGTGCGCACACCGCTTGTCAAAAGGTGTGTCTGTTTTCTGTTTTTCAAATCAAATGGGATGTGCTGATTTTCTTTTACTTCTGAGATTCCTCACCCCTCCCCAAGGGCAAAAAAGCAGAGATCTTTTAGGATTCAGCTAGGGTGTAAAAATCTAAAGAGGAAAGAAACGAAACAGCTTACCTGTCACTTCCGTTAGGGAACTAAGGCACTCTATAGGAGCCGAGGCCTCCCAGGAATATTTGCGGAGAGGGGCGGAATGACTTCAGGACCATGTCCCTTGCCCCTCCTCCTGTGAGGAGGAGGATAGGGTAACCTTGGGAGGAGCGCCCTGGTCCTGAGTGCTGAGGCAGTGTAAAGGACGCTGTGGCATTGTGATGGCCTCGTCATTTTTCTTCTCTGGCCTCCGAGCGCACAGAAACAGGACTTTCATTTCTGGACACGTAATTTCCTTCAGCGGCTTATTCTCCGTCTGAAGGCGCAATCTCCTCTGGAGACGCAATCGGTAATTGTGTAAAGGATTTGGAAGCTGCACAGCAAGGATTATGGCTCTATTTGGTGAGTGAGAAGCAGTGTCGGGAACTCTCCAGAACCAAGCACCCAGCTCTGATGGAAACGTTGTTAGTGGGGATAAATAAGAGAAAAGACAGTACCGTCTATGAAATTGTTGTAGACAAGGGAATCGCTAACGAGAATATTTTCCAAATGGGCCCCATCCTTTTACCTACTGAGCCCTGCAATATCTTCCTGGCCTGTGTCCTGGGCCAGCCCAATTATAATTGAGTTTTACTGGTTTTATGAAACTCTTTGTTCCCATTTTTTATCACATTGCTCTTGCCATAGACATAATCCCTGCCCTGCCTACCTCAGAGGACTTCAATGGAGAAGGAAGGGGGAAAGATGTTTCATCAACTGCTCCCACATTTCCACAAAGATGTCTTCATTTTGGGCAGCAACACGTCCTTGCCACAAGACAGAAGGCCCACAGCCCGGCTGTTTGCATGCTCCTGAGTGGGAGCATCTTGACACGGGTCCGCATGAGCCCTGTTGCATTTAAGCAAACCTGGCAGAAATAACGTTCATGAAATATTCACTGGGGAAGCTTAACCCAGGACGCAAAGGGTCGGGAAAGGAGCACATTTCCTAATGTGGATCCTTTGGTGTCTTTCAGTGCACTTTCATTTTTAATGTAGCCATTTGCAGCCAGAGCACCCCGGCCTAAAATTCAGAATGGTAACTTCCGCGGGGCACCACTTCTCAGGGCTGCGGCCAGCTTTGCTCACTGCTCATGGGAGGGACCTACATGCTCCTGTTGGGTTCTCTCTCTTTTTTGTGTGTGTGGTACCGGGGGTTGAACCCAGGGACTCGCGCCTGCATTCTCTGCGAGTGCTGGACCACTGAGCTGCCCCCAGCCCATTTTTTTTTACTTTATTTGAGACAGGGTCTCGCTAAGTTACACAGACTGCCTCTGGTCTGGAACTTGCGATCCTCCTGCCTCTGCCTCCTGAGCTGCTGGGATTACAGGCGTGTGCCATCGCGCCCGGCCTATTGGGTTCTCTTGAGTCAATTTGCTCCACACAGAATGTGGCAGAACCTCTGAATCCCCTTTTCTTCTGGCTTGGCCATGGCTTCCACCTGAGCGTCATTTTGATCAGGCTCATTGCTTTGGGTTGGAAATAAACTCTTGAGAAAAAGAACTCTCGCTGCACCCTGAAACCGTGGGACTCTGTCCCACAAGAAAATGCTGAGAACGACCAAGGAGGGGTGAACCCTGAGCCCTGGAATCTGTGTCCCTCCTGCTCGGGCCCTTTGCTGTGGGACGTAACCGAGTATTCATTAAGAGAACAGGCGCATTATTGTGCTCTGGGTAATATGGTTTATACGTGTTTCGTCTGCATTCAAGTGAATTTCCAACCACGTCAAGCTCTCATCCGCTGCTATGAATCATTTTTCAAAGTCCGCAGAGGGTGCCCCCATTTATCCTGAGGTCCACATCCATTGCTGAAGTGGCCACGTTCTTCCTTCAGTGACAAGTGATGCTCTTACTGATGGCTCCAAGGTAACCTAACACCCTGAAGTGCCTGTAGAGTCATCAAGGATTAAATAATACTCACCGCAGGCTTAGGACTAAAGGTATGTGATTTTGATGTCATTCACTGCAAAACTGGTAACTCTCGGTATATAGGTAAGTCCAAGTTAGATTAAATATTAGCCAAAAATCCTGTCATCCCATCATCAAATAGGGAACAAAAACCAAGTGATGCCTTTCTAAATCAGAAACTATGAGAGTAACTTTTAAGGCAAATTATCAAGACTCTAAACTTTGATGCTGTGTGTGTGTGTGTGTGTGTGTGTGTGTGTGTGTGTGTGTGGTAATGAGGAGTTGAATCCAGGGCCTCACGTGTGCTTTGTGAGTCTTTACCACCGAGCTGTACCCCCAGCCCATTTCTCACTTTTCATTTTAAGACAAGGTCTAGCAAAGTTGCAAAGGCTCCCTCTGCCTCCCGAGTCGCTGGGATTACAGGCATGCACCACCGTGCCCAGCTCCAAACTTCTCTTTTTTAATAGATTCACTCATGCCACGTAGTGGCCCTACTCATATTCTTTTTTCCTTTTTGTTTGTTTGTTTTTGTTTTTGAGACAGGGTCTTGCTATATGATCCAGGCTGGCCTGGCTCCACTATGTAGCCCCCAGTCTGGCTTGAAACCTACGATCCTCCTGCCTCTGCCTGCTGAGTCCTGGGATTCCAGATGTGGCCACCACACCCAGCTCCTGCTCACATTCTTACAGCCACACAGATACATACAACATGTGGCTTTTTGTGAGCATACAAGACATGGTCAGTGGTGGGCAGTGATTTTGCCATTTGTCTGCAGGGGAAGAGACAAGAGGTAGCTTAGGTCACAGCTCTGATCATAAAGTTCTAAGGGGGCCCATTTTCCAAGGCTTTATTACCAACCCAGGGAAGAGCCCAAGCCCTTGCTCTTGACAGAGCTGCTCTGTGTATCTCCCGTGGGAGCTCTGCAGCCGATCCCTGGGGTTCCTTTCCACACTGGTCTGTGGGAAGGTCCCCACGGCAGCTGGGACCCTTGTGTCTAAGAGAACTTGCCAGCCAGAATTATACCATCAAGGTGCTTAGAAGCTGGGCAGGTGCCATGTTTTGCTAGATAGTAGAATCTGCCCACTGATTTCCAGCTAACACAGAATACCAGTTAAATGCATGGACTTTGCGGTTAGCCAGGCCAGCTTTAAACTCCCTTTCTGCCATTTACCACCTGTCCCGTTGCCCTTGTCAAACCACAGAGCCCTCTGAACCTCCATTTTCTCATTAGTATAACAAGGATAACAACACTAACCAGCGGTATCTGCTCGCAGAGCCTCTGTGGATTAAACGAAATGATATATGTTATACCTTGTCTACAGCCCTACCACCCTGGCATCTGACCCCGTCGGATCTCAGAAGCAAAGCAGGGTCAGGCCTGGTTAGTCCTTGAAGGGGAGCCTGCCTAGGAATACTGGGTGCTGCAGGCTCAGGAGAAGGACTCAGCAGCCCACTCTGGACACAGTCCACCATCAAAAACCCTATGAATAGCAGAGAAGAACTGACACAGTGCTGGGCATGGCACAGTGTCAGGGAGTGTTTTGTTCTGTTGTACTTAGGGTCGCCATGAGTTAGACCTGACTCAACTGCACCTAACAACCACAACAACACACTACACCTTTGACATCATGCCAGGCACATAAGTCCTCAACCAGGAGTAACTAATTTTTGTCTGACAACTTTCCATAATTATTCATACATACACACACGTGTATGCTTCTTTTATCCCTGTTGGTTTAATAACCTAAAATCTTGTCCTCACTCATTACTATAATAGCAATCATTATTACAATTACATTGTGCTCACGACACTTCCCATTATTATAATTATTCTTTTTATCATGCTCTCACAATCGTCATTAACAGCTACCAACCACACGTTGTCATTAATAATTACTGACTTCATGACATCCCACCCCAATGTTCAGGATAAATGAGAGTTTGTTTTATTAGTACTAACGGCCAGCTATCAGTGAAGGAAATGTCTCTATTAAACAAGCAAACAAAACTCTCCGTTAGAATATTCAAGGTAAGTCTGTTTTTTGCCCTGAGCTGAACGCAATGACTAAGTTTAATGCTTGATCCAAAACCTCTGAAAAGACCATGTTCTGAAGAGAAACTTCTCAAGGCTCTGAGGAGTACATGAAATCATATTCACTGGACATGATGAGCCGTTTGCCATTTTGTGAGGCAATGTTCTAGAAGTGACTGGTTTGTTTGTTGGTTTGTCTGTCTTAAAACTCCACGAAATATCAGCTCCGGTTAGTAAACTCTGCATAATGAACACATGAGTATGTAGATAGGTTAGTGGAACCTCATTAACGTCCATATTTTCCCAAAGTACTCACTGGATGTGTTAGTCAGCTTTCTGTTATGGTAAAAGAACAGCAGAAATATTCGACTTATGAGGAAAGGCTTGTTTTGCTCACGGTTGCAGAGATTCTATCTGTAGTGGTTTGGCCTCGTTGTTTTTGTGCCTGTGGTGAGGAGGCAGAGAGCATCATGGCGGGAGCACATGGTAGAAGAAGCTGCTCACCACATCGTGGCCAGGAAGAAAGCGGGGCTGCGGCTGCGGGAGGCGGGTGGAAGGAGCCAGGATCTGAAAACTTCCTTGCAGAACACACCCCCAATGACCTAACTTCCTTCCTCTAGGCCCCGCCTCCTAAGCATCCCACCTCCTCCCAATAGCACCAGAGGCTGGCGACCAAGCCTTTAACACCTTGGCCTTTGGGGGACGTTCCAGATACAAACTACAGGGCTAGAAATTAGCTTAAATTAAATACAGTACATGGGACAAAAGCCAGACTGCAGGGTTTCAGCTTCCAAGAAAATAAGCAGGAGTAACATGTGGCTTCACTTGAGCTGTGACATGGCGAGTGTCAGGGTGACAAAAGAGCTAAGAAGGACCATGTTGGAATTTGGACTTCTGATTTCCTTCCTCGTGCTTTGCTCTCTGTGACTTTCTCCAGTCACTGAAGGAAGAGACTCTGACCATACGCAGAGCCTAGAGAGGATGAGGGGCAGGGGTGGGCAGTGCGGCCGTCTGGCCTCTGTTTGCCTCCTTACCGAGAGGTGTGCCAGACAGCATGGCCACCCTCAGCTGGGCCAAGGCTGCCGGACCTGTGCTGAAAATGATTTTCTGAGCGGCAATCTATACGCTCCTGCCTTAGTCCCTCAGGAGTAAGCCTGCCGCGCTGGGCGTGGTCAGCGGCAAAGCCCTTGCCTAGAACACTGAGGCCCTGGGTTCCATCCCATGTGTCACAAAACAAACAAACAAACAAACAAATGAAAGAGCAAGGCTTTAGACCCCTCAGGTGAAGGACCCAGTTGTACCAGGCTGCTGTCTCCAGCACTCCCCACAGGACCTGGTGAACAGGCGGAGCCTGGATGAAAGGTGAGCTGCGCAGAGTCCATTCAAAGCAGGTGGGAAGAGTGTGGAAAGGCGCAGGATGGAGGGGGCAGCAGCCACAGGGCTCTTTCTGGTCCTCCAGAACAGACTCACGGCCCCTGGGGTCATCTCTCCCCTCCTCCAGTCTTGACTTCTGGTGGGAGAGAGGTTTCGGTTGAGTCATAAGCAATTAGACCTTGGTTGACCAAAAATGTTCAGACAGTGACAACTTAGTGTTCAACCTATTTAATAGCAGGCAGAGGAGTGAACCCCATGTGTCTGCCAGCTTGCTGTGCTGTGGGGGCTTGTGTGCTGCCGTGATAGCCGAAAGCTATGCCACTGCTATCTCAGATGCCAGCAGGATCAACCACGGTGGACAGGTTTCAGCTGAGCTTGCAGACTATGGAGAAGGGCCTGGCCGCCCACTCCCGAAGCAATTAGCCACGGAAACCCCTTTGAATGGCAGAGAAGCACTGTCAAATATAGTGCCAGAAAATGAGCCCTCTAGGCTGGAAGGCGGGGCTGGGATTTAGCTCAGTTGGTAGAGCGCTGCGCTGCAGTCTCTGAGGTCCTGAGTTCAATTCCCAGCACCGTAAAAATGGGAGAAGGACCTGGCAATCCACTCCCAAGACAATCCCGAAACAGTCAGCCATTGAAAACCCTATAAGGGCCGCTATGAATCGGCTACCGACTCGACAGCACCAAACAACAACAACAACAACAACAACAACAAGGCTGGAAGGCATTAAAAAAATGACTGGGGAAGAGTTGCCTCCTCAAAGCAGAATCGACCTTCATGACAAGAATGGAGTAAAGTCTGTGAGATATCCTTTTGCTGACGTGACATGACTCAAAATGAGAAGAACACAGTGGCTACAGCCACAATGTACTCAAACCTGAAAGGACTGTGTGCATGGCTCCGCATTGGGTAGTTCCGTTCTGCTGTACATGGGGTCGCTATGCGTTGGATTTGATTCGCTGGCACCTAACAACGAAGAGGAGTTAAAAAACACTTTTGTCAGATGCAGAGATGTGAGTTTGGGTTCTGGCTGGTGCTTAGAACCTATGTGATATTGGACACAGGTCTTAACATTTACAAGCTTCCGTTCTCTTGTAGAACGGCACAGTTGTGATGATAGCACTCTGAGCACTCAGGCGGAATGCCCTCCAAGGTTTGTAGCCCTCAGACAGTGCCCTGTTCCTTGTTACCTACCTCTGTTATCTTAAAAATTAGTAATGGACTTCTTTTGTAAGTCACTGCCTCACTCTGCAACGTACTTTTTGCATGATGTTATACCATTTGCCATTGTAAAATTAGACAGAAATAGAAGCTTAAAAGAGAGGCATTCAATTGTGGGGTTTTTTTTTTTTTTTCCTTTTAAAATCAGAAATTTTAATACACTCAAGAAGCAAATTTTTTGTATTTAATTATTCAAACTAATGGGTTTTATTGTAATGAGACTTTAAAAACCATTATGATGGGCAAAGGGCTGAGGCTTGAAATATTTTCATTTACAGGTATGCTCTGCTTTAATGAAGCCCAATATGCAAAAATCTAAAATTAGGTAAATTGAACGCTTTCTGGAGGCTTACATTGCTTACAGTACAAAAGGAGTATTCTGCTTTACAAAAGCATTCATTGCAGTGTTCCTGAAAACAGAGAGATCCGTGTGGTGCATCTGGAACGCAACATGGATGGCTACCATGATATTTACCCACGGATGTCACATGTAAAGCAGGGGGCACAGGGTCGCGGCAGGCACGTCTCTGAATTGTGTGATCAGAGAGAAGGAACTGAGAGGAGAGGTTGTTGAGTGGCATCCTCAGTAGAAGAGAATAAAGACTCAACGTTAGACTTCGAGGGCTCCCATCTAATCTGGAGGTGAACATCTGTCAAACGCGCCAGGACAGCTCTTCAGCTTAACCTGCTCGGTGCCTAGCTATCAAAGTAAAGGAAGCCGAATCAGGAGCCGTGCTTCCTGTGGCTGTCTCCTTTTGCTTCCACCTGGAGATTCCTGACACATTCACTCTGAGGGCATTTCCCATTTATAAAGCAATTACTCCTCTCCTGGGGGATGCGGTAAAGCCTTGTTAATGTTTTTAATAGCCTGTGAACTCATCAGACTAAATATCTGGCCTCGGCGCTCCACTCAGGTTGTGCATCAGTTGCCAGAAAGCCCTCTATACCCACCTTGTGTCTCTGCCTTTAAAAATAAAATAAGTCATGATAGACACCAAGTCATCCATTATGAATTTTTATAGAAATCACCTGTGTTAGTCAGCTGTCCGTTACTATGATGACATGCCCTGGATGAGCAACTTAGAAGGAGATTTTTTTTTTTTTTTTTTTTTTTGCGGTACTGGGGGTTGAACCCAGGGCCTCGCGCCTGCATGATTTGCAAGTGCTGGACCACTGAGCTGCACCCTCAGCCCATTTTTTTTTTTTTTTTTTGATACAGGTTCTCGTTAAGTTACATAGACTGCCTTTGGTCTCAAACTTGCGATCCTCCTGCCTCAGCCTCCTGAGCCGCTGGGATGACAGGCGTGTGCCACCGCACCTGGTGGAGAAAAGTTTTAATCTGGCCCCCAGTTTCAAGTTTCACCCCATGAGCAGGTGGCCCAGGCATGGCAGCCTGTGGGGAGACAGGGTACTGTGGTGAGGGGTACATGGTATAGCAAAGCCACTCACAGTGCACCGGCCAGGAAGCAAAAGAAGACAAGGATGGACCAGGGCCCCCACATCCCCATCAAGGATATGTCCCTAGCGACCTAGCTTCCTCCTGCGAGGCCTGTATTGGTTAATTTTGATTGTCAACTTGGTGGGGTTAAGACATGCCTTGGGGGATAGTGACGCCCACCTTGGGGTGTGTCTGTGAGGGTGCCTCCAAAGACAACTACACCAGGGGCTCTGAACAAGTGGATGAATTCCACTGGCGTTATTGGGAGGAGGTGAAAATAGGAGACCGGAGTGTTGGAGAAAACAGGTCTCTGGCGCCATGTTGTTGGGGCTGTGTCTCACCCCGGCTCCGTCCTGAATTCCCCTTCTCTCTGTTTGTCACCTGCCAGGAAGCAAAGCCCAGGCTCCGCCATGCACCCCCACCACCAGGGTCTTCAGCCCAAGCTCCTGGGGCCAAGCCACCATGGACTGACACGTTGGAATCCAGGAGTTCCAATAAATAACTCCTCCCTTAAACTGTTTCGGTCAGTCTTTGAAAGTCACAGCCATGCACAGGTAACTAATACAAGCCCCAGCCCCTAAGTGTTTTATCACCTTCTGATAGCACCAGGCCAGCAGCCATGCCGCTGTGGAATCCAATCCCTGAGAACACCAGGTGCTGTAGGCTTGGGAGAAGGGCCCGGCAACCCACTCTCCTTCACCAAAAAATAAATAAATAAATAAATAAATAAATAAATAAATAGTAAACAATTGGCCATTGAAACCCCTGTGAATAGCAGAGAAGTTATCCGTCACACCTAGGGTTGCTATGAGTTGGACACTGATACGGCAGTACCTAACAACAACAACAATAGCACCATAGGGGCTCAGGTTTAGCTCAGTTGGTAGAGCGCTGCTCTGCACTCTCTGAGACTCTGGGTTTGATCCCCAGCACCGCAAAAATGGAAGAAGGACCTGACAGCCCACTCCCAAAACAATCAGCCATTGAAAACCCTATGAGGGTCTCTATGAGTTAGACCCAACTCAACGGCACCTAACAACAACAATAGCACCACGGAACGGGGACCAGCTTTCAGTACATGGGCCTTTGGGGAACATTTAGGATCCAAACTGTAGCACCACGCAAACAGTACGTAAAAACTTTCCAAACAGCTTTACTAAATCAAACTTTAGAATCTGTTAAGTGGATAGCAACATGTCACTAATGCTGTGATATTTTATTTTATTCAAAAGAACTTGTTAAATCTATATCAGCAAGTCAAAGCTAGTTTGTGTAGTTAGTGAAAAGACAGAAATATCCTCATTATATAAACATGGTCAAAATACTGAGTATATTTCACAATCTAAGTTGTAGGAGTTTGAAGGTAGAGTTTTGATGATTTCAGACCCATGGTCTTTGAAAGTAGACATTCGTTCTATACTTGTAGTTAAATCAGATCATTCTTGGATTATAATCTTTAAAAAATATAATTGTTTTTTAGTAGCTTATCAGGGGAAAGCCATCAGTCTTTAAAGGAAAATAAGAAGGGATGTGGTAGGTGTGTATTCAAGAGAAAAGAAAAGAAAGAAAAGAAAAGAAAAATAGAAGAAACAACACAATGAATTAAAGTGAAGCCTTGAGTACCAGTTATTCCCCGTCCTTTTGCTTCCAAGAGTAGACTTCACTCACTCGTCCCCACTCTCTAGACGCAGTGTGACCCCAGTCTCCCCATAGCCTGGAACTGTGCCTAGAATGGAGCAGCCACTCGATGCCTGAGCGAGGCGGCCTCACCTCCTTGCGCAGGCTGTGGCGCTCCAGAGCAAAGGAGGAGCAGGGGAGGGCAGATCCCAAGCTCTCCCAGCTGCACCAGCTGCAGTCCCTGGGCACTGGTGGGCAGAGAGCAGAGTCCCAGTCATTGCTCCGAGCTGGAGGCAGCCACTCATGCGCTGCAGAATCCCTGGGCCAGGTGTGGGCTAAGGAGGGCTTTTGACTGCAGAGAGAATGGACAGCCTCCCTGGAGCAGAGGGAGGAACCCGAGGTCACGGAGAGCTCAGAAACCTATCAGCCTTGACGCCGGGGCCCCGATCCCCCGAGTCAGGGTCTGCTGGGGGAGCTCACACAAGGGTCAACTGGAAGGTGGGAGGCTGCTGCTCCCAGCTCTGGGGAAGGGCTGCGTGGAGACTGAATTCCGCGATGATACGGAGGTAGCACCCGTACGGTTTCCCAGGACGTGAACTAAACAAGACAGACCGCCTTGAAAACCTGCGATCCACTGGTGTCTCATCGAGTGCCCCTGACCTACATATCAGGACCGGCACACTAAGGAGCACAGGCGATTTCTGTGAAGGCGCCTTCCGAGCGCCCCACTGATACTGGTCCCAGAAACCCCCTCGAATAGGTTGGTTGGTGTTTTTTTACTGAAGAAGGCAGGAAGTAGATGGTAAGCTGAGCCAGGCTACTGGGTGAGAGGGCACAACAGGGATCATTTACAAAGGTGGGAGCTGGATTTAGAAAGCAGAGGGGACAGCAATAGAGGGCTTCGGGTCTACCCTGGGCATATGGTGGCCTTTGGAGAGGGTCCCCACTGGAATCTTCTAGAGCGATGCGGCAGGGAGGAAGAGGGAAACACACACCCCAGTCCAACCCATCCCTTCCCAGCTCATCTCCAGTCGCCCCTCCTCATGGGCTGGAGCCAACCGAAAGCAGAGGTCACCCAGGCAGGCCTCCAGGAGGAGGAGGGTGAAGAGGGACCGAGGGAAGACAGTCAGCCCAGCCTCGGTGGGACATCAACTCATATTAAGAAACAGTACCTCAAAGACCACGCAGAATGGGTAAAAGTGCTCCACGGGGGAAACGGCTGGAATTAGCTCCAGTTGATTTTTTAGCATATTTAATATTACAGCTGGGAGAAGGACCCGGCAACCCACTCCCAAAAATCAATCCACATTGAAAACTCTATGAGCAGCAGAGAAGCACTGACAATAGTGTTTCACCTGTTGTATATAGGATCGCTATGAGTCGGATGGGTCCGGGATTTAGCTCAGTTGGTAGAGCACTGCTTTGCAGTCTCTGAGGTCCTGAGTTCCATTCCCAGCACTGCAAACATGGGAGAAGGACATGGCAATCCACTCCAGAGGGAATCTGGAAATAATCAGCCATTGAAAACCTCATGAGGGTCACTATGAGTTGGACACTGCTGGCACCTACCAACAACCAACCAACATGAGTCAGATACCAACTCAAAGGCACCTAACACAACAACAACAACATTACAGCTACACTTCATGAAAACACCCAGTCAGTTGGTATCTTTGGCCAGAGTGAAATTCTTGAGGACGAAACCAGGTTCTCATCCTCCTCCGCAGCACCAGCACCGTGCCTGGCACTGAACGTGTGTTCAGTATCCAATTGCGATGGAATAGCAGAATGAATGAGTGAATGGAGGGCATTCTGGGACATTTAATTTCTTCTCAACAGAAGCTTTATCCAAAAAGGCAAACAATCACAGAAAACCCTTTTGATCTTCTTCCTCCATGATTGAAAACTCTTCTTAGAGTACAGCATTGGCTGTGGCCACCATTCAGAGAGGATGACCCTGAGCAGGGAGGAATATTTCTTTGACCACTGGGAACCGAGCCTCGCCCAGTTCCTCGCCGGCTGTCATTCTAAACAGTAGATGTGGGCAACAAGGCGATGTCCAAAGCACTGAACGTTTTAAAACAGAAATAAACAAACACATGGTGACTGCCATACCGGATCGGACTGCTGGGTTGTTCTGCCAAGCATCCTCTGCCAGGGCTACATGTTCTACATTTTTCCTCAAGTGTAAACTCTACAGTTAATTTAGGATCAGGGTTAGTTAGGTTCCAATGAATAAAAGTTTTACTGTTGTATCAAAATAATTTGTTGTCACGGTTACATTTTTACTTCTCTTCTTTCCCAGTTTCCCAAAATGATTCTACTACATGAACTTAAGTCTCTGGACTTTATTTATTTATTTTTTCTATTGCTGTTCAAAAGATCGTGTCTTTCATCTATCTGATAGGAGTTAGCTAGTGTTAAATCATTGCTTCTTTCAAATATTAGATGAAGTCATTATACTTCCTTCTTAACTTTTTTCTGTAATCCATGTTCCATAGTAACATAATGGCTTGAATGCTCAACAGACCCCTCCAGACCTCTTAGGATGGGGAAAACCTGGGGCCATTGAGCTGCCTCCCTTTGGCCCCTGGAGCTGGTCTGTCTAGGGCTCTGCCACGCCGATGGATTGATCAGAGAACATCCTTCCCCGACCTAACAAGAGGACTGTGATGCCACCTGAGTGGGTTTCCTTGGGTAACTGTGTTTGTTACTAGGCTAACTTCCTGGCAGGTGCCTCCGGGAACTTCCTGCGGTCTAGACCTCTTGTTCCTTCAGAAACCTGGCTGCCAACACCGGCTCTGTTGTTTCCAAAGTAACAAACCATCACAGGCCGTGGAATTCTCCCAGCCTCGCAGGCCGCTTTCCGTTTCCTCTTCCTGGGTTTCCGAAATAGAAGGCCTCCTCATATTCCCCGTACCAGACTTGGAAGACGCTGGTTTGCTGGTGTTCTGTTTGGTTTGGGTCACGCACAAAGACTGACCCCTGCTGTATGAAAGAGAATGGGCGGACCCAGAGAGCAGCCACGTCCTCCCCGACTGTGAAACAGGGACCCTTCAGCCTGTCCATTCCACCCTCCCCTCCCTCCTTTCCAGCCTCAGTCTCCTCTCCTTCTCGTGCCCAAATCATCTACTCAGCTTGACTTCAAGCTCTCCACAAATTACCGTTGGTGGCTTAACCGACAACCCCATAAACTCTCTAATTCCCTCCTGGTTTAGTCTCAACTTTTTAGAGAAGTGGAAAATGATACTTTCATAGGAGGATAAAGTTTATTTTTGAAATAAATTTTAAATTATATTACATATATATGAAGTTGCACATAATCAAAAAAACTGAAAATCACAACATAGATAAGCAAAAAATTAAAGTTAAAAATTATCTCTAAACCTATTACCCAGGCACAACCATTCTTTTCTTTCTTTCTTCTTCTTCTTTTCTTTTTTTTTTTTAGACAGGGTCCCACTAAATTGCACAGGCTGCCTCTGGCCTTGAACTTGTGATCCTCTTGCCTCTGCCTCTTAAGTCATTGGGATTATAGACATGTGTCAAGGTGCCCAACTAATAGACTTTTTTTTTTTTTTTTTGAGACAGGGTCTAGTTGTCTTGTAGCCAGGCTGCCCTGGAACTTACATTGCTCCTCCTTTCTCAGCTTTCTAAGTCCTGAGATTACAGCTGTGTGCTGCCATGTCCAGCTCCATTATTTACTTTTTGATACATATACTAATAGTCCTTTTAAAAAAACTATATGTACATGTTTTTGGTAAATATTATTTATAAACAAGTTTTTCTCTCCACTAAGTAATACATTGGAGACATTTTTCATGTGATTAATTTTTTACATCATTTAAAACGACTGCATAATATTCCACTTCATCAACGTTCATCATTTATTCAACAAATGTCTTACTGTTTCTGATATCTGATGGTGACCATTCTGGCTAAATATTTGCACATGTCAACATAAAGAAATAGCTGTAGGTGGAATCACTGGATCAAAGGATGTGGAAAATACTGGCACTTTGACACAAATTAGCCACACGGCCAAGGTTTAGAATCTGGTCTGCTGGGAGGATTAAGAATTTGAGATAAGAGGAAAGAGAAAGAAAAAATGAGGTCTTTTGGGAAGAATGAGAAAAACACCATTGATGAAGGAGACCCGAATATGTTCAGGTCAGGAAACAAAATGCCAGAAGCTTTGTAAACAAAAACATCTTGGGGAATGGGGTCCATGTAACACTTCAGAAATCTTGTTAATCTCCTCCCTTACTGCCTCTCTTAGCTGGAAAAGTAGCTCTAGAGGTTGGCCAGCATAACTCTTCCCCAAGCACCTCTTGGCACGTTCCCTCAGAGAAACGGTTCTTAAAGAGCAGACTGCAAGATCATGATCTGAATAAAAGGAAGAAAAGAAGAGAGGCGGAAAGAAAGGAAGGTAGGAAGGGAGGAAAGAAGGAGTGGAGGGAGGGAGGGAGGGAAGAAGGAAGGAAGGAAGGAAAAGATTTTTTAAAAGGGACTCAGAAGTCTTCATTGTTGATTTCATAAAGTATTGCAGATTTGAGCTGGGTGCGGTGGCGCACACCTGTAATCCAAGCGCCTTGGGAGGCGGAGGCGGGAGGATCGCAAGTTCAAGACCAGAGGCAGTCTGCGTAACTTATTGAGACCCTGTCTCAAAAAGGTAAAAAAAATGGGCTGGGGGTACAGCTCAGTGGTCCAGCAAAGCATGCAGGCAGGAGGCCCTGGGTTCAACCCCCAATACTGCAAAAAAAAAAAGCATTGCAGATTCCACTCCAACAAATCAAAGCTTCAGTGGAGTATATGCAAGCCACATCCTTCTGATCTCTGAAATTAGAGATGTGAAATGTCTCTAGTGACATGTTTGTCTCCTTTGTGACTGGTCCAATAAGGGTGCTGTCCCAGTTGTCTTAACATCTGATTGAAAAGAAGCCTTGGACTAAATATAGCAAGCTGAGGACTCTCAGAGCTGTCCCCAAATGTAACCAGGCTGAGGGGAGGATGCTGAGACTGTATCCAATGACTTCATTCCAGCCATGACTCCAGGAAATTAATAATAAAGATTACCACCCATTGTCTTGGGTGGCCGTGAAATGTGTCCTCAAAGCTGGCCTGGTACATTGGTTCAAGTTTAGGTGACCGTGGAACCTGGAGCAAATGTGAGGCGCATCCACAGGAGAAGGACAAAGGCAAGGCAAGAAAGGGACTAAGAACAGGAGAAGAGGAAAAGAAAGAGAAGAGAGGGCCAGGTACAGGGGTACATGCCTGGGTAGAGGCAGGAGGATCACAGGTTGGAGGCCAGACATAGCCTCTGTAACTCAGCAAGACCCTGTCTCAAGATAAAAAATAAAAAATGGTCTGGGATGCATCCCAGGGATAGAGAACGTGCCAAGCATATGCAAGGCCCTGCGTTCAACCCCCAAGTACCACTAAAGAGGAGAGAGAGAGGGAGAGAGAGAGAGAGAGAGGAGAGAATAAGGAGGAAGAGGAAGAGGAGGAGGAGCAGGAAAAGGAGGGGAAGAGGAAGAAGAGGAGGAGGAGAAAAGAAGGAGGAGGAGGAGGAGGAGGAGAAAGAGAAGAAAAGAAAAAGAGGAGGAGGAGGAGGAAGAAGAAGAAGAGGAGGAAGAGGA
>VMDO01028256.1:0-24196 GCA_007922755.1 Pedetes capensis
TACAGTGAGAATATGAAATGTTCGATACAACTTGTACTTACATTACCTATTGAAAATTGATATATTAGAAAAATATGAAAAACTATTTTGTATGAATGATTTTAGTATTAACTTTTATCACTCTTCAAATCCTCTACAGTACTGCTTTTCCCACCAGTACAGTATCATTGGTATGAATTTTATTTTAAAAACTACCATTTGTAATTATATCAACAATGCTGCATGGATAGCAGAATAAGGAAGAAATGGGCTTAATTCTGTTTATTAGCCTAGTCTTAATGAGATAAATAATTTGATTCTGGTACCACAACAATGAAGTAATTATGATTATTATTGTTATCTTATAAATGAGAAAACCAAGCCATAAAGCCTTTTATCCTAATCACTGTGCAGAAGGTCTTTCAACAAAATAAATTATGAGCCTTTCTTATTTACTACAAGAGAAGTTATTTTCCTAAGCTTGCAGCATGTGGATATATAAAAATGATAATATGAGGTCTAAATAGGATAATCGTGTAATTAATAATCCAAACAAGGATAAGTCCGATAATTTTTAAAAAATGCTCTTAAAATCAGGTAGGGACAATAGGCATAAGGTGGGCTTATTTTGTTTGGGTAGTAGGCTTGCCTCTAAAAGAATTTTATGCTTTTGAAATTGAAAAACATTTCAATATCTTTTCAGTGAAGTATCCGAAAAGTGCATTTATCTTGATTTTTTCAAGTATAATTCTACTGTTAAAAAAGGAAATAAGGCAGTCAGAATGAAATGCATTAAGTTGTACATTAAAAATTTCCAATAAAAAAGGAAATAAAAGCATGAAAAGAAAATCCTAAATATGTCATTGTTCAAAATCAAATCAGTTGTTTCCACGTAGTATGTAGATAAGCTTTATATCACAGAATTCAGAAGACCACTTTATTATAGAAACTATTTCACAAAAGAGTCACCCAGTTAAATCACAGTAATACTTCAATATAACTTTTATATCACTAGTCACATATCCTAGCACACAAAAAGAGGATAAACCTGGAATTAGAGATCTTCATACTTGGTTTCACTTTTTAAGATAATCACAATATAAGATCATCTGAGAGTAAGAAAAGAGGCAATGTATTTATCAATATTTGTGGACAGCACTGAAGTAGATTTCTTATATTTCTGAATAAGAAATTATACAGCAGTTAATTCAGTAAAAGTTAGCCAGTGAAATTCCAAATCTGGGTATAGACAGATAGATTGGATGGATAGATAGGATAGCTATATGACGTATTTGATATATTTAATAACATTCATTAAAATTCTAGTAGCTAGTTTCCAAAGCATTTTACTAACAGAAAGCAATTGCAATTATGTCAGAAATGTTATATTAAATTATTTTCTTAGGATCAATAGGTAGGTTTAATGATCACATCTATACCACATCTTGTGTAGCTTATAAGTGATCCTAGTAAACAAATAAAGCAATATTTATTAAATATTTGCTCAAGTATTTATGTTTGCTGTATAAGTTTTTAAGATCAGCCTACCAGATGATGGGGGTGTGGGATTTAGCTCAGTTGGTAGAGCGCTGCACTGCAGTCTCTGAGGTCCCGAGTTCAATTCCCAGCACCGCAAAAATGGGAGAAGGGCCTGGCAATCCACTCCCAAGGCAATCCCGAAACAGTCAGCCATTGAAAACCCTATGAGGGTCGCTATGAGTCGGATACCTACTCGATGGCACCTAACAACAACAACAACAACCAGATGATGAATCTTTCCAGAGAAAGCTATGGTACAAAAATCTTTATATTTGGGATCTGTAAACTATAATCAAGTCATGATTACATAAAGCATTTTAAGAGTATTCCTTGGGAAATCTTCAAAAAATGATCCATCTACAATATTTCTTTCATACAAAGTCCAATAGGGATAATTTAAAGCCCATGGATAACTTAAAAGGAAATATTTTGCTTTAAATTCTCCCATAAAAAGCACAATTTTTGGACCATTAATAAAAACTTTCATTTTGAATGTTATTTTTGGCTACAAAAGAATTTTATAATTTTGACACTGAAAAGCATCCCAATAACTTTACTAATTACAGAATTGTCAAAGAAATAATAAAAATATTATAATTTAATCCGAAGCAGTACTTTTAAAATGTGTATATTTTGACTTCATGTGTAATCATAGTGCTTAAAAAGAAACAAAATCATAAAAAGAAAAATGAAAATGAGGATCATCACTTAAAATCAAGCACTGTATTTGTCCCTTCTTACTATCAAAATAAACTTTATATCATAGAATTGAGAAATCCACCTTTATTATA
This sequence comes from Pedetes capensis, assembly GCA_007922755.1. Classification (NCBI taxonomy): domain Eukaryota; kingdom Metazoa; phylum Chordata; class Mammalia; order Rodentia; family Pedetidae; genus Pedetes; species Pedetes capensis. Next base: position 2,310 of record VMDO01028256.1, read on the forward strand.
GAAAGTATCACAAAGGAGCTTCCCAGCTAAATCATAGGAATGACAGAATATCGTTCTTTTCACTAGTCACATTCTAGCACACACAAACAGGATAAATCTGGGATTCAGAAGAGATCTCCATAACTGGTTTCACTCCCTAATCTCTGTGCAAACTTAGATCCATTTAAATTACCCAGGCTATAGGTTTCTAAGCTGTAATGAAAGCAGTTGGAATCAATACCTTTTTAGAATTTCTTAGACACTGAGTAGACAGTTCTCAAATGAAGAGGTCCATAAAGCCATGAAACACATGAAAAAATGCTCAGTATCCCTAGCCATTAGGGAAATGCAAATTAAAACAACTCTGAGATTTCACCTTACATCAGTAAGTATGGCCAAGATCAATGAAACAAATAACAACAAATGCTGGCGAGGTGCGGCGAAAAAGGAACACTTTTACATTGTTGGTGGAGTTGTAAATTGGTCCAGCCACTGTGGAAATCACTATGGAGGTATCTTAAAAAACTGAAAATAGATCTACTGTATGACCCAGCTATAACACTATTGGGAATTTACCCAAAGGAAGATGAGTCATCACACCACCAAGACACCTGCATCTCCATGTTCAATGCTGCATTTTTCACAGTAGTAAGGATATGGAATCAACCAAAGTGTCCTTCAACAGAAGAATGGATAAAAAAACTATGGTACATATACACAATGGAATCCTACTCAACAATCAAGAAAAATGAAATAAGGTCATTCACAGCAAAATGGATGGAATTAGAGAAAATTATTTTAAGTGAGCGAACACAAGCTCAGAAAGAGAAACACCACATGTTCTCACTCATATGTGGGAGTTGAACCAAAATTATAAGAAGGAAAAATCCTATTCAAAGGTCAGATGAAAATAAAATGAAAAAAATAAAAGGTAAGAATTGTGTCAATATAAATGGTCTAGAAAATGCATGCAATTGTTCTGACAAAATAATAACAAAGTTCACTACAGGAAAAGTTTCTATCTTAAAAAACTGAAACCCAAGGACATATAGAAAAATATTACCAAGTAAATGATAGAGAAGACTTAGATGGGGAGGGTGTGGGGGGGAAGCATCCAAGAGGGTAAGGGGGAACCTATATGAATAATGTACATCAAAATGCATATATGAAAATGCCAAAATGAAAAGCATGTCAGAATGAATCACATTAAGGTGTATATTAAAAATGTCTAATAAAAAAAGAATTTCTTAGACATCTATGGTTCTAACAGTATTTGCTCATGAAATAGTCACTCACTGCATAAGCTAGGTCTATAATTAACATCAAAACAAGAAACACTTCTTTAGAAATTGTCAGATATAACAAAACATGGTATAAAAACAAATCTATGATTTTTCACATTTATTGATTGAAGTTCTCTTTATGAATTCTCAAAATAAATGTAGTAATTTGGTTTTATTCATCTTTAATGGATTACTCTATTAAAATTGGTTTATTCCACTTTGAATGTTAGTTGCTATAGCATTATATCATCTGCTCCTTGTTCCTTTCATTTTGTCATTTTTACATACATAGAGTATACCAAAATGTATTTATTTTTACTCAGCATCATTGCTTATTAAAATTTTATAGATTTTCATGAGGTTTATCATTAGGTCAAACAATATTTAATCCCTGATATTGGCTTTCTCTTCTTCAGTACATGCAGCAAAGTAGATGAAGTTAGATTACAGGAAGTGCTTTTACAGTTTATGCATCCTTAATCCAAAAATCTGAAATCCATAGTGTTCCAAAATCCAAAATATTTTGAGGACCAAAATGATGCAACCAGGAGGAAATTCTACACTTGACCTCATGTGTCAGGTGATAGTCAAAACACACACTAAAATTATTATATAAAATTACCTTCAGGCTATGAAAAATAAATAAGTTTTGCATTTCAACTTCGGTCCCATCTCCAAGATATCTCAGTATATAGTACATAAAAATATTGTACATTGTGAAAAAAACCTGCAAAGTCCAAATCAGTTCTGGTCTTATGCATTTTGGATAAAGGATACTCAATCTGTATACCAAAATCTGTCTATGTGGTCTCCAGTGCAGTAAAGAATTTTAAAATCAGACTGTTCTAGGTTAGACTTACATTTACTAGCTTCATGGTTTTGAATGAGTTCATAATCTCTCGAAGAATTAGTTATCTCAATAAAAATATGACATAGTAATACCCACCCAAAAGTGATTCAGAGTAGGAAATTAATGAGATGATATATATCCAACAATCCTAACAAATAATAAATTATATCATTGATCTCCAAAAAGTATGTTAGTTTATTAGGTTGCCCTGTGTATAGTGAAAAGTTGGCATACTTTTCATAAATGCATACGTGGACTTGAATCTTGGTTGTGTGACTTCTCAGCTATGCTATTATAGATAGTTTATACAACATTTTGAACTATCAATTTGTTCATTAGGAAAATGTGGAACATGCAAATGAAAAAAGATAATTATTAGAAGATTTACATGAGACAACTTACATAAAATCCTAAAGCATAAGACATTTACAAGAATCTGTTCCCTTATCCTATTCTTCGAGCATTATTTCTGACAAGTTATTCATTCATTCAAGGAATTTTTTAAAGCATATCTACTATGCACAAATATATATATATATATATATATATATATATATATATATATATATATGTATATATTCACTATCTGTGAGTACAACCGTGCAATGGAGAGACAATATTTTTATTCTTATTGAACTTATATTTTTCAAGTCACAATAATGTAATCAAATTAATGAGTAAAATAATTTCAGACAGTAACAAGGGCCATAAAGAAAATCTGGGTGGTGTGATAAAAAGTAAAGGGAAAGGGAAATGCAATTATTAAATTGAGAGGTAGTAGATGTTGTCTCTCAGGTGGTAATATTTGAGCAGAATAAAAGAGGTACTCAGCCACCCAATAATGTGGGAAGAGAGAGTTTTTAGCATCAAAAAGCAAAAGGAGAATAGTTGCATCTAGTGAGAGGAGATAGCTGCCCTGATTCATTATAGAGGAATCTGAGTTATACAGAAAAGCAAAAGGTAGTGAGGCTAAAAACGTGATGGAGAGCTAGAGAGTGAAATGTATATTTCAGTAGAGAGGAAAATTTTATGATATGTATCAAGACTCATTGATCATTTAAAACCAACCTCTGGACAGTACAGTGGTGCATGCCCATAATCTCAGTGACTCCAGAAGTGGAGGAAGAAGGATTGCAAGTTCGATGCCAGAGGTAGCTTTATAACTTGTCTCAAGATAAAAATATTAAAAAATGGCCTGGGGCTACGGCTCAGTTGTAGAGCACTTGCAAAGTATGTGTAAGACCTTGAGTTCAGCCTCCAAGTACCATAAAAAATATAAATAAAATTTAAACCAATCTATACAATACTTAGGGGCTAGGGTTTAGCTCAGTTGCTGGAATGCTGCTCTGTACTCTCTGAGGACCCAGGATCAATCCCCAGCACTACAGAAATGGGAGAAGGACATGGCAATCCATTCCTGAAGCAATCCTCTAACAATCAGCCATTGAATATTGAAAACCTCATGAGGGTGGCTATGAGTCAGACCCGACTTGTGGCACCTATCAAGAGCAACAACATGTAATACTAAAGATACTTCATTTCAGATTTCAAAAATAAGGTTACATGGCTTTCAGTATCCACTAAAATTCTTTAGATAAATTATCCCAAATTGTAACACATTAAGCTAAGTTTAATTGTAATACATTAAGCTAAGTTTCATAAGTCTTTTAAATTCACACCCTTCTAAGACATAATCTTGTAGAAACCACTGAATGAGAGAATAATAATGTATTTAAAGTGGTCTTAATTATGATATTTATAAATTAAGAAATTAAAACATCTAGGTATTTAGCAATAGGAAATATGCTGAACATATAAAGGAATATTATATAAATATTTTAAAAGATGATCTAGGTTTTCATTAACCTGAAAATGTCATGAACAAATTAAGTAAAATATTAGGTATATAACATCATGTATAGCTTAATGCAGTTTTTGTAAAGTTACACAAATGTATTTAGACATCAGTGTGTGTGTGTGTGTGTGTGTGTGTGTGTGTGTGTGTGTGTGTGCATAAAACCATAGACATATACTTATTTGTGCCTCTGGAAGAATTCTCAACATGTTCCTTAAGGGTAGTTTCAGGCAATAATATTTTTACTAAATTCTTACTTAAAAAAATTCATCCTATGTAGTGATTTTGTTAAGAGTAACAATATATGTTGTCAAAATAGAATACTTCTGAAGTTTAAAATAAGAAACACTAATAATAAGCCTGTTGGCTCTTGTTTCTCCTATTAAACTAGTACAGATTAGCAAAATTTTCAAGGTTTTACTTCCTATAAAAGTTTTCCATTACTTTAAGGTATTTTATAGTGACAATACATTTCAATTCAGGTATGGTTCTACAACGCCATCTTGTAATATTTTTCTTCACTCTCTTGGCTCTACATGTGTCCCTCCTAAAGAACATTTAAGAATTAATAATATGCTGAAATTTTTACATTGTTTGAATTTTACCAGTCTATAGTTTTTGCTTCCATTCCAGAAAGACAGATTTTTTTTAATATGCTCATAAATCGCTGAAACTTACATAAAAGATCAAAAGATTAAATACACTGCAGAAACTAAGAAAATAACATATAATCCTTATTTCAAATGATGCACATTCCATATGGACTGCGGGTTAATTCTTGGTATTTCTAGTTGATGATTTAGTAAAAAATAATGAAGTCACAGAAAACTTAGGAGTAAACACAGAATTCAAAGGAGGAAACATCTGTTTAAATAGATGTGGGGAACAGACTAATGTCAGGTATAAACATCTGCAATATTTTTTCTTTACATTTTGTATGAACTTTGAAAGGATGAAAAGACACTTCTTAGAATAACAGAAACCTTCAAGCTTCTTCAGAGAAACTTAAAAGAACGCTCTACATATTCATCTCTTCAAAAAAGGTAAAATATTGCATCATAATGTATGAAATTTAGTGTGGAAACAGAATTTAAGTTGACCTTTCCCAGTGCCAGACTTGTTGGAATGGAAGAAATATGAACTTCCACTCCTTTTGATCATTTACAGCTGTTCTGACAGTGCTTGTGCATGAGAAAACTGTGTGTGTGTGTGGACGTGCATGTGTGTATTATGTGAAGTTAATGCAGTTGATCCAACAAATTCAGTCAGCTTTCATCTGACTTTCTCTGACTCCCAGTGTCAAAAATTGATTATTATCAGAAACAAGAAAAATAATGGAATATAAAGCATGGATGATCAAAACATTACTCTAAATATGTCAAGAGAAAAAGCATAAGCCAGGCAAGAGTGCTAGAATGTATTGATTACTTAAAAGTACAAGCAGAATGATGTGATGAGAATTTTTCAAATACCCTTTTCATGTAGAGAACTTGATTTTGAATCAGAAGGTAAACATAAATAGGTCTTCTCTGTGTCTTTTATAAATCACTGTACCTCATGTCAACTGTCTTGAAATACAAAAAGAACTATTATTTCATTTCAAATTTACCTTCTGTTGTACAAAATTAGCAATCCAAAATCACCTACTGCTAATCAGCAAACACCAGGCAATTTTACCACAACAGGCAACTGTTTAGAAACTGTAAAATTATCAACTCTGGCTAGTACAGCTAAGTGCTTAGAGTTCTTATGCAGCTCATGAGTATGACTTTTAATTCCAGGGCAGACTGACCTCTTCATCTAAAAGAACCTTTATAGCTTAAAGCACTGTTGAAGTTATTTTCTTTAATCAGATTTCCACACTTGGCATCCACAGCAGGAAAGAGAATTCAAACAAATGAACTCTTCTCCCACCTGCAGTTTCTCTTCGGTTGGGAAGAGCCTTATGCAATAATTTATTTTACAAAAGGATTATTTGTGATAAGTGCAAAGGTAACTTTCCTAAGAAGCAGCATATACTCTTCCAGATCTTTAGCTCCAAATAGCTAATAAAGAGTCATTCAATATTTTCTCTCAACTATATTATTGTTATAATGATTGTTTTTTTCAAGTTTTTATGCATGTACTATACTCAACACAGCTAGAAAAGTGATCAAGAAAGTTATTTCTTGTGATTTTGTATATTTTTAAAGTACACTTTTACATGTATAACATGTTTCCAAAAATATTTTATGCATTCTACCTTCTCAGAGGATACCTGAAAAAAATTAGGGGAGAGGATGTGATACAAACAGTAGTTTGAAACAATAATCAAAGAGAAAAATTCATGCAAGTAGAATCCCCCAAAGTTATCCTTTTCCAATAATGTTGGTGATAATAAGGGTAATGACTCTTTAAAGATGTCAAATGAGATGCCCTCATTTTGGAATTTGTGAACAAGTTACTTTATATGACAATGGTGACAATGAACATGTGAGTAAGATTAGGGTCTTTGAATGGGTTGGGGATGTTGCTCAGAGGTAGAGTGCTTGCCTACCACATACAAGGTAGAGTCTGATCCCTTTGTATAAGATTAAGGACCCTGAGTTGGGGAGATTGTGTAGGAGTATCCAAGTTGGTCCTGCCTAGTTACATGATTCTTTAAATGTAGAAAACCTTACCTCACTATAATCAGAAGCAGATGTGACTATGGAAGAATGATCAGAGAAATTTGAAGATGGAGCTACGAGGCCATGACCCAAGCAATGTGGGAACCATCTAGTAGCTGAGACAGGCAAGGAAATGGAGTCTTCCCAGAGCTGCCAGACAGGAATGTAGCCATGCCAACACCTTTATCCTAGCCCTGGGAGACTGTCTTTTACTTTTCACTTACAGAACCGATAGATAATAAATCTGCTTTATTCTAACTCATTTTTTGGAAATTTTTATAGAGAATAGAAAACATGTTAAATCAATACTAAAACATCCCCTGTCACACTGTTTCTCTTATTGAGCTGTTACAAATGTGAGGTAACATGCTATTTAAAAACTTCACTTCAGTACTGATAGGCAGTGTAAAATGCACATTGAATTTTTGTTCTCCCCAAGAATCCCCTCCTGGAGCCTTTGCATATGATGCAGGCATTTTATCTAACCTATGTCAGTGGGATTCCTTCTCCAGGGAGCACCAGTCAAAGAAGCAGTTGAGTTGTGAAAGTCTTTTCAGCAGTCTAGAGGCCCACACTATTACTGGCACTGTCAGTGCTTCTCTGCTATTCATGGGGTTTTCAATAGCTGCTTGTTTTTTGGGAGTGGGCTGCGAAGCCCTTCTCCCATACTCAGAAACTATAGATATTATGTTATTGTTGTTAGGTGCCATAGACTCAGGTCCCACTCAGCAACTAGAGGGTTCTCAATGGTTGATTGTTTTGGGGTTAGTTCAGGAGTAGATTGCCACGTCCTTCTCTCATTTTTCTTGTGCTGGGGATCAAACTGAAAGCCTGAGAGAGTGGTGAACAGCATTCTAACTGAAGTATAATTCCTTATACAGTTCTCTTTGTAATTTATACTTAGCTGACCACCACAGACTTGTTTCTAATATACCTTCTTTTCCATTTGACTTTTCTTACATTACCCTTTATTTTTCATCAAATGTAGACTTTTCTGCTATTCATATTCCTTCAAGACAGTAGCTAAATCATTCCATTAAGAGGTACCTTAAATGTATATACTATTATATGCAGATAGCTCCATATGAAATAGTTTCCACAGGCCTGATAGTTTTAATATCAATCAGTTATTTGTTGGAGTACAATGGATTATTTTAATTTTTCCAAGTGAAATTTATTTTTATTTTATTTCTTCTCATACTACTTATTCCTCTTGCTCTCACAAAGATGCAGTTCATTAGTAATAGAGGAGTCCAAAAGATTACAGATGAAATTTACCATGTTTTCATTTCAACCTGTTCTTTTATTTTAAAGATTACATGTAAAGTCTTCCCTCCCTTCATTCATCTTTATTTTTTTCTCTCATATTTCAGAAGTGAGAGTATGTGACTGCAAAGAAAGAGGTCCAATGGAGAAAGTACTGAGGGTAATAAAGCTATCAAGATCTTAAAAATCAGAACCCTTAGTTAGAAGCTATTAGTTTTTTACACAGATAACAGAGGAAGGGAGTTTGAAAACATACAAAAGGGTAAATGAAACTTAAGACTTCTGCCTGTCTTTTGAATATGCTCTCTATAATACTACACTGAGGATAATGACTTAATATTAGATACATTGCCTTTAAATGAAAACTTTATGATCTCAAGAGAGAAGTGAAAATTGAGCAGGTGTCCAATGCATCTGATCAATATATGCAATGAAAACACTACTCAGTACAAAAAAAATTCTTATGGATATTTATTTACCAGTTAAGGCTTTCTATGGGTGATAGGGTGGTTAATAGTATGGGTGCTAGACTGCATGAGACTGTCCAACATCAAATTTTGGTCCTGTCAACCACAAAGTAAATGACTTTGGCTAATAACTAAACAATTATGTTTTTTATCTATAGCATGAAAAAATGGTTTGTTATAAGACTGTTGGAAGAATTAATTTAGGTATGACATATAAACTTCTTAGCACATACCTCAATATTTGACAGCTATTATTTTTATCATTGAGTTCATATCTCCATTATCAGTTTTTAAACAATACTCTGTGGCATCTTTGGGGTAGGGAAAGAAGGGAAACACTACTGCACATAGCCTTGACCATCTCCCCAGTCATGCCCTTCAAAGTGTTGTCATTGAGTTGGTGTCTGACTTATAGTGACCCTATGTACAACAGGGGAAACACTATTGTTAGTGCTTCCTTACTATTCATAGGGTTTTCATGGGTGATTGTTTTGGTGGGGAGTGGGTTGCTGGGTACTTCTTCCAAGCACACAACACTTGGTGCTCCCAGGTGGTCTCCCATTCAAGTACTAACCAGGCCCAAACCCACTTAGGTTCAGAGATCAGTTGCCACGGTGCTATGGCTGCAGGCATATGTATTCCAGGCATTCCCAAGCACTTGATTCAATAACATTTTTAAAAATGTACAGCAAACTATCAGTGGCTTTGCATGGCCCTCACACAGCATGTATTTCACCAGAAAATCAACAAATTCTAGCTTATTCATTCTTTGAGGAGAATTTTGTCTTAATTAATGTTTTCTTAGATGACAGAGATAGAGTATATTAACAATACATAAAGTTATAGAATTTATTTTAAAAAATGTAGCTGTATCAAGAAACGTGGCTATGAATGCAGGCAACCATTCTATCAGTCTGAGTCTTGTTGGCCCTTTACATCTGTTGTCTTCTTGCATTTAGTGCATTCTTCCATATTCATAGATTATATTCTTCTGTGTATAAACCCAATGCCAACCAAAAAGCTCAAATTGTTTATGTAGAAGTTTAAAAGAACACCATGTACTGAGGACATGAAGAAAAAAGAAGGAAAGGAAAATTTATCATCTTAGCATTGTCCATTCCTGGTTTCCCAAAATAAACAAAAAATGTCAACTGAACTATGATAAGTTGTAAACCCTAGAGCTTATTTAACATTGTAAGGAATAATCCCCTCTAATATTTCTAGTTCTAGTATAGAAGACCAATTTTAACTAATGTTAAAGATCCCTTATGAAATCAAGATATTTTTTCAGGAATTAAAGTATGTGATAATCCAAAATAAAATGAAATAGATCTAATTTAAAAATAATTAATGGGCTATTTGTAAATCTAATGTAATTAATTATCAATTACCAGCCAGAAAAATCAGAGATATTACTCTAGTACTCTGTGTTCAGCAGGATCTTATAATTTATATATTTGATATATATGAAGGCAAGCTAGAAATATGTACAAATTTAATTCTTCTAAATACTTAATAAAATGATAATTTAATAACTTAATTTTTTATTTTTATTACCTTATTCTTTTAAAAATATTTTGTGGTCACATTATTGTCACTGATACCCTAGCACTCTGATAAAATAAAGTATAGAGAGAATATGAAAAATATACTCTAAAACTTCATGTCCCTTAGTTTGGCAATCAAATGCTAAACTAAGTGCTATTGTGAAGGGAATTTACAGAGGAAATTAGGTTCCTAATCTGACTTGAAATATAGGGAGATTATCGTAAATTATCATGGTAGGTTAATGTAATCATATGAACCCTTAAAAGTAAAAGAGAAATCCAAAAGTGTCAAAGAGGTGTAGCCGAAAAGGCTAGAACTGATACAGGAGAGAATGATTCTATATAACATTGCTGATTCTGAGGTGTACTCGGCTAGATACAAAGACCTGAGAGAGACTTCTTGGTGTGTGGGATGGTCCTCAGCTAACAGCCAGCAGTAAGGAAATGGGTTCTCAATCCTGGAGCCATACAAAAATTAATTCTGCCAACAGCCTAAATAATCTTTGCAGCATATTCTCACCTAGAACCCTTGTATGTCCATAGGAATTTTAATAACCTGATAGTCAATTTCTACAAAAAGTAAGCTAAGGTTTTAATAGTAATTGAGTTGCATATATATGTGAATCTGATAATATTGGCATGTTAAAAATATTAAGTGCATCAACCCATGAACCTAGAATTTTCTGTTCATGTAGGCCTTTATAATTTTTTCAACAATGTTCTATAGTTTTAATGTACACCACTTTCATGTCTTTCATTAAGCTTATTCAAGTTGGTGATTGTTGTTGTTAGGTGCGCTCCAGTTAATGCTGACTCATAGTGACCCTCAAAGGGTTTTCAATCGCTTTGGGAGTGGATTGACAAGTCCTTCTCCTGGTTTTGTGGGTCTTCAGAGCATGCAGAGCTGCATTCTACCAAATGAACTAAACCCCAGGCCTGTTTATTCCTAGTGTATAAAAATACAATCACTTTTTATATGGCTATTGAGGCCTCATCTACAAGTTCTAACAGGACCTTTGGGGATTCTTTAGGATTTTTTTATATGCAGGATCACATCATATGAAATAATAGATAGTTTTGTTTCTGCTCCCACCTAGATGTCTTTCATTACTTTTACTTGCTTAAAGATTTGGCTACAACCTCCATTATAGTGATAAGTAGAAATAGAAAGAGCCTGCAGCTGTAGCCCTGTGGCATCCGATACCATCAGATCTCAGAAGCTAAGCAGGGTCGGGCCTGGTTAGTACTTGGATGGGAGACCACCTGGGAACACCAGAAGCTGTAGGCTTGGGAGAAGGACCTGGCAACCCCCTCCCAAAAATCAATCTGCCATTGAAAACCCTATGAACAGCAGAGAAGCAATGATAATAGTGTTTCACCTGTTGTACAGAGGGTCGCTATGAGTCGAATACCGACTCAATGGCACCTAACAACAACAACAACAGAAACAGAAAGAGCAGATGTCCTTGTTTCTTCCCTGAATTTAGAAGAAAGAATTGACATATTCACTGTTTTCATATGATGATTTGGGATACTTGCCTTCATTATGTTAATAAAATTCTCTCCTACTTTTAGCTGATTGTGCATTTTGATGAAAAGTTTTTGGAATTTGTCAAACACTGTTTCCTACATCTTTTGAGATGATCATGTGTTTTCCCTTTATTCTATTAATATTAACACTAGATAATTTTCAAATGATAAAACCAACTTCATATCCCTAAAATAAATTACACTTGGTAATGTTCGTATAGCTTTTTTTATATATTGATAGACTTGGTTTGCTAATATTTTGTTGAAATTTGTGCATACACATTTATAAACCATATTGGATTATAGTATTCCCTTCTTGTAATGTCTTTGTGTTTTTGAAATCAGCTAAGTAATTTGTATCTTTCTAGAATGTGTGCATCTACTGCCATACTACCCTAGTGTTCGATCTCATTTGATCTTGGAAGCTAAGTAGAGTTCCACCTGTTTATACTCTAGGAGCTGTAGGCTCAGGAGAAGGACTCAACACCCCACTCCTGAAACAGTCAGCTACTGGAAACCCTATAAACAGGAGAGAAGCACTGACATCGTGCTGGGGATGGCACAGTGTTGGGTAATGTTTTGTTATGTTACACAGAGTTACAATGAGTTAGGTTTAACTCAACAACACCTAACAATGACAACAGAAATTTGTGCATTTCATCCAAGTTAACTTATATGCTGGCTTATAGCTATGGCTCGTAATCACACATAGTGATTTTTTTCCTGTAAGGTTGATGGTGAGGCTCTCTCATTAACTCCTGATTTTAACAGTTTGTCTGTCTTTTTTTGGTACATTTAAATTTGTTGTTTTCAATTTATTTCAAGCAATCAAGCTGTGTGTAGTGGTACATACCCATAATTCCAATACTCAGGAGGCTGAGGCAGGAGGATTGCCATGAATTCAAGGCCAGGCTAGACTACTTAGCAAGTTCCAGGCCAGCCTGTGGGATAAAACAAGTCTCTGTCTTAAAAAAAAGAAAGAAAAAGAAAGAAAGAAAGAAAGAAAGAAAGAAAGAAAGAAAGAAAGAAAGAAAGAAGAGAAAAGAAAAAGTAAAAAGACAAAGAAAAAGAAAAACTTTTTTTTTTTGGGCGGTGGGGTACAATGGCACTTTCCTTTAATCCCAGCAACAGAGATGGCAGAGACAGGAAGATTGTGAGTTTCAGGCCAGTGGCAGCCTGCATAATTTAGCAAGACCTTGACTCAAAAGTAAAAATAAACAATGGGCTGAGGGTGTAGCCCAGGGGTAGAGCACTTTCAAAGTATATGTGAACGGTAGCTACAACCCCAAAATATCACAGAAAACAATCAGCTTTTGGTTTCAATCATTTGCTCTTTTGACTTTCTATTACTTTATTACCATGATAGTTCTGTGATTTCCTTCTTTCCATTTGCCTTAAACTTAGGTTATTACCATTTTCCAGTGTGTCAAGGTAAAATTATAGGTTATTCACTGGGAGCTGAACCCAGGGCCACACCTCAGTGCCTTTTTTGTTTTGTACCTTAAGACAGAATCTCCTGATTTATGCAAGCTGCCTCTGGCCTTCAAGGTGCAATCCTCCTGGCTCTTCTTCCAACTCACTAAGATTTTAGGGTGAGCCATTGAGCTGGGCTCTCTGTTCTCTCAATATAGGCGTGTACAAGTTTCTTCCTAAGGACTGCATTAGCTGCAAGTTGTTATATTTATGTTTTTATTGATTCATTTGAACAGTTTTATTTCTGTGTGTGTGTGTGTGTGTGTGTGTGTGTGTGTGTGTGTGTGTGTGTGTGTTTATTTCCTGTGCGGCTTGATTGAACCCAGGGCATCAGAGCCTCACTCATGCTAGGTAAGCACTCTACCCTTGAGCTGCATCCCCAGCCCTCAGAGTATTTTCTGATGTTACTTGTGATGTCTTCCTGATGAGTTGCTTATTTAAAAATGGGCTTAATTTTTATATATTCACATATCATCCAAATTTATCTCTGTTTTTGATTTCTAATTTAATTCCCTTGGCTTTTATTAAAATATTTTGCATGACTATATTCATTTTCAATTTACTGAATCTTTTATTCCATTGCAAAATATATTGTCTAGTCTGGAGAACGGTCCAGAAGAATATGTATTCTGTTGCTATTGGGTAGAGTGTTCTATGGATATTTGATAGATCCATTTGGTTTATTGTGCTGTTTTATTCATTGATCTTCCTAGTTGTCTTGCCATCATTTTTGGATTTGCGTATTTCTCCTTTCTAGTCCATCAGTTTCTCCTGAGTTTTTGCTGAGTATAAGATTTTTGGTAAACTGGGCACAGTGGCTGATAGACATGATCCCAGCAACTTGGCAAGCAGAGGTAGGAGGGTCTTGTGCTGGAGGGCAGAGGTAATCTGTGTAACTTAGCAAGACCCTGTTTCAAAATATACAATGTAAAAAAAATGGGTTAGAGGTGCAGCTCAGTAAAAGAGTGCCTGCAAAAGCCCGCATGAGGCCCTGGGTTTAATCCCCCAGAAGCACAAAAAATAAATAAATAAATAAATAAATAAATAAATAAATAAATAAATAACAGGTTCAATCCCCAGCACAGTAAAAATGGAAAAAGGACTTGGCAATCCACTCCCAAAGCAATCCTGAAACAACCAGCCATTGAAAACTCCATGAGGGTTGCCAGCCATTAGATTCGCTATGAGTAGGACTCAACTCATGTCATCTAACAACTAATATATATACATATATATATATATATGTATATATGTATATATGATATACATACATACATATATGCATACATACACACACACACATATATATACACATATATATATTTAATTTCAGTATTTGTATATGTCACCTTACTATCTTTTGGTCTTTATGATTTCAGAGGAATTGCCTGTTATTTTTGCTGGGCTTCTCAAGCTGTTTTCCTCCTATTGCTTTCAAGAGTTTCTCTTCATCTTGGCTTTCCAAATTTTGATCATTATATATCTGCTTGTGGATCTCTTTGTATGTATCCTATTTGGAGTTTATTGCATATTTTGGATGTGTAGATTAGTGTTTTCCATCTGATTTGAGAAGCTTTTAGCCATAGTTTCTTTGAATATGTTTTTTCTTTCCATTTTTCTTCTTATCTTCTGGTATTCCTCTTGTAAATAAATTCGTTCAGTCAATGGTGTGTTGCATTTCTTTAGGTTTCTATTCATTATTTTCTTTCCTGCTTAATCTTCAGATTAATCTTTCTTGATATATCATTGTTTTCTGATGCCTTCTTCTGCCAGTGTAATCTACTGTGCAACCACTCTATGGAACTTTCACTTTTGGTTTTTGTACTTTTCAACTCTAGACTTTCCATTTTATAAAATACTTTTTATTTATAGTCTTTATTTGATGAAATATAGCCATCATATATTCCTTTAATTCTTTAAACACTGTTTTCTTTAGGTCTTTATGCATATTTATACTGACTGCCTTCAAGTCTTTGTTTCTAAATGTACCACCTGGGCCTCTTTAAAAGCAGTTTTTATAGACCTCTTTTTTCCCCTCATGTATGTTTTACACTTTTCTTTTCTTTTCTTATTTTGCATGTTTCATAATTTATTTTCTTGGTGGAAAGTTGGATGTTTTAAATATTGTAGCAACTCTGCATACTAATCTTCACAGGTGGTGGTAGGGGAAACTGTTGTTGTTTCCTTGTTTATGTGCCTTTTTAGCGACTTGGCTAAATTAATTATTCACAGTCTACTCCCTCAATGTCAACCTCTAATATTTCTGCTTAGATATTTTTAGACTGTTTTTTTCTTTTAGTCTGGCCACTCTCAGTTTATTTCTGGGTCAGCACAGGCCAGTGATTAGTCAATAGTTTTACTTTGGCCTCTTTCAATGAATGAGATTTTTACCTTTTATGTGTAGGATATATGTTGTTGTTGTGGATATATGTAGTGTGACCAAAAAATATAGTGAATATTTATATTCAAAATATTATTATGGTGAAAGACATATTGCTGTAAATCCTCCTGAAAACACTCCCCTGGCTTCAAACACACTTATCTCCTTGTTCCTGCCCCTTTCTGAAGCACTCTGGAAGTCCTCTTCTGTTAGTGTTTTTAGTTGCACTGTCCTGGCTGCCTAGATGTCCCAAATTGATTGAAAACATTTACCTTTCATGGTCATTTTGACTTTGGGGAAGAGACAGAAGTTCACAGTGCCAAATCCTGTGAATAAAGTGGATGAGGACACACCATACCAGAAGCTATGTGAGACATGGACTGTTGTCATGATAGAGGGAGAAACTTATGACATTGACAAAAGAGGATTTCCAGAACTGTTTCAGAAAGTGGCAGGAATGATGGGATAAGTGTTTTTGAAGCTAGGAGGAGTATTTTGAGGTGGATTAATGGCAAAATGGCTTTTACTATGATACTTGTTTAAGTTAAATACATACCATATTTTTTGTTGAAACCTTGGATATTTACTTAGAGCTGCCATCACGGGTTGGAGAGTTTTCCCCTTCTCATTCAGCAAGGGACTAGTTTGAGGGATTCCTTTTTTGTTCACTGAAAGGGCACAACCTTTGTGTGCTCATAGTCATACAAAAAGATGGAGGTTATTATGATATTATTTCAATCCTGGCTTCCTAGGAACCACCTCTGGGATAGGGCAGGTCATTGTTCAGTCAACATTGAGTCTGAGTTCATGATTCCATTCCTCATGACAGTGGGCTGTTTGTCTTATGTTGATGGGTCATGTTCTGTTAGCTCCTGAGTGACTGCAGCCTGTTGCACACATACAACCTTTTTTCCCAGCATTGGCTGTGAAGAGCTTTTCAGGGGGATGTTGTTACCTGTCTCTATTTCATTTTTGGCTGCTTCACTGTTCCACTTCAATATTATAGATAACAGGTTCTTCAGAATTGCTCTCCATCAAGTATTTCTTTGTTGTTGTTGTTCTTGACAAAGTGCTCAGACATAAACTTTTCCTTACTCTGTCCCAAATAATGTCAGTGTCCCCAGATAGAATTTTAGACCCCTCATCCTATAATTTCCAACTTTCCCTTGGGCAGAAATCACTACACTGGTCCTGGGGTGAGAACCTGTTTTTCACTGGGCATAATATCTACTCTGTAGTTGGTCACTGCCGGGTGGCATCCCTGGTCCTCTTGGCTTGGTCCCCTCAGTGTGGAGCTTCCCTTCTATGAACAAGAACCTGGGGCATGAAGATTAGGCCACCCATACTCTTGGCATGCTGGACCTACACTGGAGCTTCTCTGAGTCTTTCCAGACATATCTATCTAGAATGGAACTCGTGCAACACAGGGTTAGATGGGTTGAAAAACACTGGCAGCCTTCCCCAGAGGATGAAACCCATAACGGAGCCCCATAATGGAAGGTGAAAAGAGAATATCCCATCTTCTGGACTGTACCTTATCATACTGTAGTTTCTATAACAAAAAACTCAAGGGGTGGAAAGGATGGTGATAAGGAAATGGGTCATGGAACAAATGCTATACTCTTAATATTTTTTCAAAAATTTAGATTATTCATTCAATTTCCCAGCTTTATTGAGGTTTACTTGACAAATAAAATTATATATATGTACACACATATATGTTGCTTTTGTTAGGTGCCATTGATTAATGTCTAACTCATAGTGATCCTCATAGGGTTTTCAATGGCTGATTGTTTTCAGGTTTGCATCAGGAGTGGATTGCCACATCCTTCTCCCATACACACATATATAAAGGTATATAAAATGACCACTTGATATACATACATACATGTTGTAAAATAATGACCACAGTCAAATTATATAATACAGTCTTTATTATATAAAGTTACCACATTTTTCTATGTGTGGTGAGAACAGCAAAGATCTATTCTCTTAGTGAGTCAGTCACAGGAAAACCAATACTGTATGTTCTCAGTTACATGTGGAATAGGTAAAAGTAGAATTCAAAGAAGCAGAGAGTCAGAATGGGGGTGTCAGAGGCTAGATAGTCACAGATATGGAGAGATGTTGGTCAAAGCGTTAAAATTTTTTAGTTGGTAGATTTTCTTGAATGATTATCACTCTATTTGCTTAAGGCCCTAAGGGAAATTTCTAGAAAGTTTCTATGACAGGGATTTTAAAAAATAATTTGATCAGTCAAATTACTATTTTCTTGGGGACAGGATCTACCAAACTCCTTCCAGAAGTCCTGCCTTTTTCAGTGTATTTTTAAAAAATCAACTGCACTTAAAATTTTTATTTATTATTTTACTTGAATTCTGAACTTACTTTGAAATTGATGAGTAGTTATATTTTACTGTCTGGGATAAATTTCCAATTAGAGTCTTGCAGATAAATGTTTTAGTTTCTCTAAGGAACAGTTTAGGTTCACAAATAGAGGGAAAAACATAAAGCATCTCCAGCAGCAGTAATTCATATTCAATAATATACATTAGTATCTACAGCTGCACTCACAGTTCTTATCATGACATGGCATCTGTCTCTTCAGACAATGAAAATCACCTTTTGGATAAGGATAATATATTGTGCTGAATCACTGAGTTTCTCATCTTGGCACCTCTGTAAATCTAATTATGAGATATGTGTAGCATTTGCTAACTCCCATTAATGGATATGGATGCATCAATGACCCCCATTTTACTGCCTCTAAATAAACTAATCCTCTATCTCTGAAGCACACCCAAGCTATTTAAACCATTCTCCCCTGGGAAAGCATAAGAACAGTAAATTATCGTAAATCAAAGCTCACTGATATATACCTGACAATAGAAGCAAATAATACATGAATATTCCCATTCTTTACTCTTCAGTTTCTGCTAAAGAGGGCTTATACAAAGATTTCTGTTAGGAGATTTTTTGATTCAGATTAAAAGTTGGACTGGTGGACAATGGAAAATACCTAATAAGGGAAAAGATTTTGAGAATTTTAGAGAGATTAATGAAGAACTATGCTGCTTGAACAAGAGAAAGAAAAGAGAAAAGAGGTATTTAAGTGTATCTATGTCTTAAAGCCTTCTTTGTGGTATATATAAATTATCTGTAAAAAGTCTGTATTATTTTGAAATTATTTTTGGGCATTAGACTGCATTATTCAAACATAATTTTACTCTTATTTTGAATCACTTTGATCAGTGATTTCAACAAATTTCTAAATATTGTAAAATTTAATGAAAAATGTTATCAGTAACATGAGGATAATGTTTAGAAATATTACTCTAAGGGAAAAAAGCTTAGAACTATGATGATTTTCAGACTACAAGGAGAAAAAATAAGCACCATTGTCTTCTCAGCATCCTGGTTCAGTGTATGCTATTTTGATAGTCAAAAAAGAAGCAGAGGAGGGGAAAGAGAATGTGCCACCTAATAATCATATTCAAAATCTTAGACAATTCCTTTATAAACTTGTTTATTCAAACTACTGGAGCTAAGACTCTCTGTAAGGCTGACTTCACCTAAACTTTACATTAAGTTTCTTAATGTATTTACATTTAAAATGCAAGTTTTATGTTTGCACAATATAGAGGATCTTCTACCTTAATATGTCATGCACAAAATTCTCACTGTGGGGATTATGGGCAGCAGGGGTGCATATAGAATTTGGAAGAGAGGCATCCAAAACAAACTGCTTCCCATGGCATATAGATATTTCTAGATTAACATTTTAATAATGAGCTTGACACCTTCTGTTTCTGCACATGATGAACAGCTTGGAAGGTTTAAATAGTTCAGAAGAGTTGATGATCAAGTCAGTTCTGGAGTCCCATCATGTACAATCTCATAGAATTGTATGTGTATATGTTTACTGAAGCACACTTTTCTTGGTGTGTGTGTGTGTGTGTGTGTGTTAGTGTGTATATGTGTGTGTGTGTGTGTGTGTGTGTTGAGATGTGTATGTATGTGTACTGAAACAAAGCGACTGTCCAGTATATGTGGGTGGACAAATGATTGAATGAATGTATACATAAGTGAGTTAGTGGATACCTGAATAATTCTAAATAGGATTGTGCCCTATTTATATCCAGGTCCAGAGATAGTACATATGCATGTATTCATTTCTAATTACACAAATGCCCAATTCTCATTGCAATGACCTACCCAGGTCTATTTCCATCAGCCTTTCTGTGGGAATGTTGCTAGAGAATAGGGATGGGTTAGGGAAGCACAAGTGAAAGATGCAGAAATAACATATATAGGGGATGAATTTGAATATTTTGTGCATACTAAGGAGTTAACATGTCTGTCAGTTTGCCGCACTGTGGGGGCTTGTGTGTTGCAATGAGGCAGAAAGATCTGCCACTGTAACCTCAGAAATGAGCAAGGTTACCCATGGTGGACAGGTTTCTAGCTGAGCTTCCAGACTAAGACAGACTAGGGAGTAGGACCTGGTGAACCACTCCCGAAACAACTAGCCTTGGAAACCCTATGAATAGCAAAGAAACACTGTCAGATATAGTGCCAGAAAATGAGCCCCCCATCTTGGAAGACACTCAGACTACTGGGGAAGAGTTGCCTCCTCAAAGTAGAGTCTACCATAATGATGGAAATGGAGTAAAGCCCCAGGATGCTCAACTTGCTGATGTGGCATGAATCAAAATGAGGAGAAACAACTGTAAACATCCATTAATAATTGGAACATGGAATGCACTTAGTATGGATCTAAGAAAATTAGAAATCATTAAAAGAGAAATGGAGCGCATAAACATTGACATTCTAGGCATCAGTGAGCTAAAATGGACTGGCATAGGCCATTTTGAGTCAGACAATCATATGATCTACTATGCTGGGAATGTTAAACTAAAGAGAAATGGGGTTGCATGCATCATCAGAAAAGACATTTCAAGATCTGTCATGAAATACAATGTTGTCAGTGATAGAATAATATCCATATGCCTACAAGGAAGGCCAGTTAGATGACTATTATTCAAATTTATGCACCCACCACTAAGGCCACAAATGAAGAAAGGGAAGACTTCTATCAGCTTCTGCAATCTGAAATAGATCAAACATGCAATCAAGACATACTGATAATCACTGGTGACCAGAATGCAAAGGTTGGAATAAAAGAAGAAGGCTCGGTAGTTGGAAAATACAGTCTTGGTGACAGAAACGCAGCTGGAGATCACATGATAGAATTTTGTGGGACCAATGACTTTTTCATTACAAATACACTTTTTGAACATCATAAGCGGAGACTATACACATGGACTTCACCAGATGGAACATACAGGAATCAAATTGACTACATATGTGCAAAGAGACGATGGAAAAGCTCTATACAAAATGTCAAAACAAGACCAGGTGCTGACTATGGATCAGACCATCAACTTCTCATACACAAGTTCAAACTAGAGCTGAAGAAAATTAGAACAAGTATAAGAGAGCCACGGTATGACCTTGAGTGTATCCCACCTGAGTTCAGAGACCACCTCAAAAAGAGGTTTAATGCATTAGACACAAATATTAGGAGACCAGAAGAGTTGTGGCATGACATAAAAGATATCATTCAACAAGGAAACAAAAAGTTGTTTAAAAGACAAGAAAAAAGAAAAGACCAAATTACATGTCAAAACAGACAGTAGAACTTGCCCTTGAACGTCCAGCAGCTAAAGTAATAGGAAGACATGATGAAGTTAAGGAACTAAAGAGAATATTTCAGAAGGTATTTCGAGAAGACAAAAACAAATATTATAATGACAAGTGCAAGGAGCTGGAGGCAGAAAACCAAAAGGGAAGAACACGCTCTGTGTTTCTCAAGCTTAAGGAAGTGAAGAAAAAATACAAGCCTCGAGTAGCAGTAGTGAAAGATTCTACAGGGAAAATATTAGATGATGCAGGAAACATCAAAAGAAGATGGGAAGAAGACACAGAGTCATTATACAAGGAAGAACTGGTAGATGACCAACCATTCCAAGAGGTTGCATATGAAGAGGAGCCAATGGTGTTGAAGGATGAAGTGGAAGCTGCCTTGGAAGAACTGGTGAAACACAAGGCTCCAGGAATTCATGGGATACCAATAGAGATGTTTCAACAAACAGATGCAGCACTAGAGGTGTTAACATGTACATGCCAACAGATTTGGAAAACAGCTACTTGGCCAACTGACTGGAAGAGATCCATATTTGCGCCTATTCCCAAAAAAGGGGATCCAACTGAATGTGCGAACTACTGGACAATATCACTAATATTGCACACCATCAAAATTCTACTAAAGATCATTCAGAAGGGACTGCAGCAGTATATAGACAGAGAATTACCAGAAAATCAAGTGGGATTCAGAAGAGGGCATGGAGCCAGGGACATCATTGCTGATGTCAGGTGGATATTAGCTGAAAGCAGAGAATATCAAAAAGATGTCTATCTATGTTTTATTGACTATGCAAAAGCATTTGATTGTGTGGATCACAACAAATTATGGATAACACTTCGGAAAATGGGAATACCAGAACACCTAATTGTGCTCATGAGAAATCTGTACATGAACCAGGAGGC
>VMDO01028257.1:0-17598 GCA_007922755.1 Pedetes capensis
AAAGAGGAATTCATGGTTTAAGTACAGGTAATAATTAAAATTTATGAAGGATAGGCAAGGACATCCAAATGACCAAAGCACCTGAAGCATGATACTTCAAAGCTCATAAAAGTAACATAACAAATAACTTGTCACCTTAAGTATACTTTATGAGGCAGTTGGATTCTGGAGGAATTGCAGGAAGTTATAGAACTGGCTTAGGAAATGGTCTTTTCTATTCTCACACTAAGCTTTGGGAGTCTGACATCACTGAACTAAAATGTGCCGTTCATCCAGACTCTTCAAGGAAAGTCCAGTAATGTGAAAATTCTCAGTTTAGAGGGAAGCATCCTTCCTCAATTATTTTGCCAGTTTCTCTTAGTACTTTTAGAGATTACTTGGTTCTGTTTTGTTTTCTTTTTTCTTACAACCATCTATTTTCAAGGCAAGATGCTAGCTATATTATAAATTTTAGCATAAAATCTAGAAGAGAATGTTTGTATAACTTTAGGGCAGGGAAAGCTTTCTTAGGTAGGACATGAAATACATTAATGTCTTTTCCAAAAGCCATAAATTAGCCTTTTAAAAATAAAAAACTTTGCTTTTTAAAAGACAATGTTAATGAAATGAAAAGAGTATCATATTTGTATGATCTGAGTAATCTTGGGATATAAAAAGAACACCAATAATGCAATGATGAAGGCACAAATAATGTAATAAAAAGGGGAAATTATTGCAACAGATATATATCATAAGATAAAACAATGTCCAATATGCACAAAAGTTAATGTCTTAAATAATTAGAGAATTATAAATTAAAATCACAATGAAATACAATATTAAACTATTAGAATGGCTGAAAACAGAAGTCTTGGCAATACTAAGTATGGGGAAGTGGTAGGGAAACCAAAGTCTCAGAGATTAATTATGAGAGTATAAAATAGTGCAAACACTGGGGAAAATAATTAGCCAGTTTCTCATATAGTTAAATAGTGACTTTACCTCTGATCTCTAGTTATTTGCCAAAGAATGCACTAAAATATGTCTCATGATGTGTTAAAGCCTATGTGAACATGACATACAAAAAAGAAATATCTGAATTATTATGAAGAAAATAACAGAGAGACAAAAAAGACATACATATATATAAGCCAAATTAAGAAATACAGAAAACAGTGAGAAAATCTTGCATAGATCTAATAAGTGACAAACCATGGTAAATACTGATTGAGAATATTCCAAGACCAATAAATAATATGAATGTTCAGATTCAAGATTTCTGTGTTCTATGCAGGATAAAGAAAAAATCACCAATGGACTTGCTGACAACAAAAGCAAACTTAAAACTGAGAAATAATCAGAGAAAAATGAATTTCACAGATACTTAACATTTTCATATCAACAACGACAACAAAAGTGAGAAATATCTTCAAAGGGCATAAGGAAGAGATGATGTATTGTTTTTCAATAATAAGAATGAAACAATAACAGTTTTAGACATAATGTGTATTGACCAATGCAAAACCGTCACTAGAGGTGAAGATTCAAGAATGAATAATAACAATAAGTAAAATGTCATAGTATTCATTTAGTTAAACCTAAACAAAAATTAACCATATAAAACATTATGTGCAATTGGAAGGACAAAGACATCCCAAAGAAATAGTGAGCAAAAATAGCATGCACCCTGAGAGGAATTAAGTGAAATTCAAGTAGTCTGAGGTACTTGTTTTACTCTAGCCGAGTGTAAAGATAGCAATTAATTTTAGCTTGTTAAATGCATGTAAAATTTTCCAAAATAATCCACTAAAATAATACAGATTAAATGACACTAAACAGTAGTAGAATAGTGTGCTATAAGAATATGCATAACTAGATACTCTGACGCACACCAGCAACCCAGGACATGAAGGCAGAGGACCTCACATTCAAGACCAGAGACAGCCAAGACAATGACTCAAAATTAAAAAAAAAAAAAAAAAAGGTCAGATGCAGCCCAGTGTTAGAGTGCTTGCAAAATATGTGTGAAGCCCTGGGTTCAACATTCAAGAGTCTCAAAATAAATAAATAAATAAATAAGAAGGAAAGGAACTTTTAAATTAGTAATGGGAAAAGAGAAAATATTTACAAAATTGACCACAATCCATGATTGTGAATCATAAACTAAGCAAATTCTACCAAATTTTAAAAAGTCAGCTTCATGCAGACCATCCACTAACCATTCACAAATTGTCATTAGAAATTGATAATAAAAAGATAATTGTAATAAATACGGTGTTTTCAAAATGACATACTTCTAAGTCATTAACAAGTCAATGAATTTATTATAATAAAAGACAGAAATACTAAGTATTGAACAATGAATGAAATGTTACAGATCATACCTTACAGAAAGCAGTTAAACAGGAAATGCTCATATTTGGAAAGAAGACACTGAAAATAAATAACTTAAGCAACTAACGTAAGTAGTTGGGAAAAGAATTGAACATTTCCAAATAAAAGAACAGGAAAAAAATAAGAGCAAAACAAGTGAAATAAGACATAATTCTATCATTACCAAGATGAGGAGTTGAACCTGGTTGCTCTGGATTGGCAGCTGAGATTGAGACCTAGGATCCTAAGAAAGTACTGCAGCATATCACACTGTGCCCCAACCCCGGTCTATCTCCCACATCACCTGGACATGTCACTTCTTTCTCCTACCTTGTGTATGAATCTGATCTGACTTGAAGTCACCCCACAACAACAAATGAACAAAGTCTTGTGCTGGTGGGAAACAGGCATTTACAAAGTAGGTGAGGTAAGAAGGTGGTGACAGAACCCAGATTTGAGATTCAGATGATTTCTAGTGCCTCTGTGACCTAAAATAAGAGTGCTAGGTGCCAGCTGGAGCATGACTTTATTTGCTTAGGAAAGCAAACAACTCCAAAGACCTTGCACCAACTCTGACTAGGGTGTCCCCTTTGCCCATCCTCAGCCAGGCTTTCAACTGTGTGCTCTCAGCTGTTGCTAACTGCCTGAAATATTTATAGTTTTACAGTGGTGTTTTATGATGTATATGCTCCCACAGGCCTTGGTGAGTAGCATAGCTTATGAATTTATTGAATTTCAAAACAGATTTATATATTTCCTTTTGGCTATGCTTTATTGGGTGCTTACTCTTAAACCTACACACAGAAGATGGTGCCCTGTCTCGAGGGGAACTTGCCAATCACCGTACTCTAACGAGCAAAGTGAGAAATAGCAGAGCATTTCAAGCTGAATGGAAATTCATCTTCAGATAAGTGCTTTTTTACAACTGAGAAGAGGAATACTGCATGCTTGCATATGGGTAGCATGTGCTTGTAAATGAGACACTTGTGTAATGCCATCTTGTAAATAGAGATGATGAGTGACAACTTACTTCCAACATGTAAAAGAGAAATTCAAATTTTGCAATGTTTTGCAAAATACAGGCCTGAGGATAGATAGCACACTATCATATTTTAACATATTCTAGAAGGTTGAAATTTAAAAAAGAATTTTCAGAGCACTTGGCTATTCCCCTCATACCACCAAAAAGCTTGTGAGCACACATACATGTGCATATACAGATAAGCCTCCATCTATGCCTATATTTAATGATATATATTCTTTTTTATTAATATTTTAACTTTACATATTTATGGGTACAGAGTGATAATTCAGTTCATACAAACAGTGTGCAATTATCAAATCAAGTTTGACACTTCCATCTCCTTAAACACTTACAAACAAATTTTTTGATTAACATGTAATGATATTTGTACATATTTATGAGGCATAGTATAATTTTTTTAAAAAATTGAATATAGTATAGCAAGATTTATTGTGAGATTTTCATGGAATTGTATTCTGGATTTTGTACCTGTTCTCTCCCTTTTTACTTCTCTGTTATTCCCTCCCAATTTTCCTTCCATATACATATACATATATATATATATATATATATATATATATATATATATATATAGTGTGCATATATATGCACTATATATATGAAAACATACACACTTATATATACTTTTCAAAGAAGGAATAAAACCATCATTCACTGTGATTAATGAAAAGTCCTTATTATGGGTGTTGTTCACCTTTTCATAATAGAACTATTTCTATATCACTTGAAATTTGAAAGTTAAATATTTTCCTCTTAATCTTAGTCTATTGGAACCCAGAAACAAGGGCTTTGTTGCTTCCATCTTCTTTTATTCTGGTATTCGGTTAGTACTCTTTTCTAAGAAAGAATGTTTCAGAGAATAGAAACTAATTATATATATTTGGTCTGAGGTCTTTGAAGCTCTATCTGACATTTGTTGTTGTTGTTGTTAGGTGCCCTCAAGAGGTTCTCCTATACTGACAAATGTAGACCAAATTCACTGGAATGGCAATAGCATAGCTAAAGGATTTGCAACTCAATTACCCACCAAGTAGGAATCTCAGAGATAATGGATTTCAAAATCCTTCTGGTTTCTTTCTGGCATCTCCTTTATGAAATAGCCAGCATCAATATTTGTAGTAATTTTAAATTTGAACAATATTATTTAAATGAATGGACAAAATCATATCTGAAAGCCAATTATATCTTTAAAACAGAAAGACATTTATAAACACATTCATTTCTGGGTAATTGTGACATATATTTTTTGAATATATAAAAGAAAGAGAAGTTATAGTTCAGGGGCAAATTTTCTTGTAGACTTAGAGTGTTATAAATCTATATTTCCTTTTTTTCTATGAAAATGCTATAAGACAGTGTTTATGCCAAAATTTTTCTTTATAATCATAGAGCAATAAAACTTTAATATGAAAAGAAATCAACTATTTTTCATTACTATTTACGTTATTTCTGCTAGTAGCCTCCTGAGATGGATGTGATCATTAAGTGCTTTTAGAAATTTTATATTGCTTATAGATTTGGATATATATCTCTGGGCTTAAGGATCTGAGAGACCAGTGGAAGACTTGGCTGGATGACTGGAGAAACTGAGGAAAAACAGTTGCAAGAAGGCTCTAGCCATTTCTGTAAGGAGAAGGCTCCATGCCTGAAGGCCTACTTCCTGGATCTCCTTGGCTAACCACGCAGACTCCACCAGCTTGTATTATCCCCACCTATGTTCAATGCAGGATTTGCTGAAATAGATAATAAATAACCCTCCTCTGTCTCACAAGACCTTTGTTGATTTGTAAAGCATGCATTATCCCTGAACCTCTCCTGACTTTTAAGACTGTCATGGCATTACAATAAGACCCCTAATCAAAACAGCCTGAGACTCTTACTCTGGGCTGCTGTGTTCCCAAAAACAATGGGCCCTCAATCTCTCCTTACACTTTCTTTCCTGTGAAGGGGTAATTTGCTTTCATCCATGGGTCAGCACAGCTGGGTGGGTGAGGCAATAGACCTTACTGTAATTTTGTAATAACTTGAATACATTTCCTTTGTTATTTTACTCTGACTTCCCTTACATCTCCATTCTGCAACTCAGAAAAAAAGAAGAGCACGTTTTCACCCGCAAAACGTAGCTGCCTCAAATGATATCTGGGTCACATCTGATAATGACCAACTAGCATTTTCTATTAATTTTTCACAGCTGTATAACAAATTACTGAAAATGTAGTGTCTTAACTAATACCCACATATTAGCTTGAAGTTTTGTAGGTCATAAACATGACAGGAGGTTTTCAACTCATAGAATTACCAGACTGCAGTCTCTGTACCAATGGGTGTGGGTCTTCATTTAGAAATTGGGAGAACATCTACTTCTGAACTCATTCTTCTTGTTAGAAGAGTTCAGGTTAGTGCAGAGGAGTGAACCCCTATTTCCTTGCTGGGTGTTAGCAGGTACCTCTCACAGTTCCTAGGAGCCAGCCACATTCTTTGCCTTCTTCAACATCAAATCAAGAATTGTATATCAAATTCTCCTAGTGCTTTGAATCCTTCTCTGGACAAAGAACACAATCTCCTTTAAGGGCTCACCTGATTAGGTCAGGCTCACCTAAGGTAACATTCTTTTCTTAAAGTCAACTGCTTTAACTTTTACATCTGCAAAATAAATTTGCAGTGGGTACTAAATTAGTGCTTGATTAAATAACTGATATACAAAAAGGTCAATAACCAGGGATCTTGAGGACCATCAGAATTCTTGTAGACATAGATATTCTTAAACATTTTATTGTTGTTGTTGTTAGGTGCCGTCGAGTCGGTATCCGACTCATAGCGACCCTCTGTACAACAGGGGAAACACTATTGTCAGTGCTTCTCTGCTGTTCATAGGGTTTTCAATGGCAGATTGATTTTTGGGAGGGGGTTGCCAAGTCCTTCTCCCAAGCCTACAACTTCTGGTGTTCCCAGGCGGTCTCTCATCCAGGTACTAACCAGGCCTGACCCTGCTTAGCTTCCAAGATCTGACGGGATCAGATGCCACAGGGCTACGGCTGCAGGCCACAGGGCTATGACTGCAGGCAACATTTTATTAGCATATACTAATTGTGCAAAGCTTGCAGCTGTAGCACTGTGGTGTCTCATTCTGTCAGATCTTGGAAGATATGCAGGGTCGGACCTAGTTTGTACTTGGATGGTAGTCCACCAGGGAACACCAGATACTCTAGGCTTGGGAGAAGGACCCAGAAATCCACTCCCCCAAAAAACCAATTAGCCATTAAAAACCCTATGAATAGCAGTGAAGTATTGACAATGGTGTTTCGCCTGTTGTACATAGGGTCGCTATGAGTCAGATACCAACTTGAAGGCACCTAACAACAGCAAAAACAATTGTACAAAATAATGGGTTTTATTATGGCATTTTCATGCATGTGTATAATGTACTCTGATCATAATTATGAACATTCTAGAAGTATCTCATGCTATCTTTGGATAAATATACAGCTATATTTTCTCTTGACTGAACTTTTTGAAGAAAGCAAGCATATTTAATTTAGTTTGGTATACCAAGAATTCTTTGCACATGAGGTAATAGTTTAATACACATATAAAAACACATTGTGCCAGGTGCAATGGCACAGGCCTGTAATCTCACTGCCTCAGGAGGCAGAAGGATGCCAGTTTGAAGACCAGAGGCAGCCTATACAATTTAGGGAGATCTTGTTTCAAATGTGACAAAGGGTTGGGGGATGTGGCTCAGTGGTAGAGCCTATCATGTGCAAGGCTCTGGGTTCAACCCCTCAGTACTGAAAAAAGTTGCTTATTTAGATAATCATTTTGTGCCTCAAACCCATTCTATTTGGACTCACATAGAGAAAAGTTAATCTCTACTTTAAAACCCCCACATGTCTGTCAGTTTGCCACACTGTGGGGGCTTGTGTGTTGTGATGAGGCTGAAAGCTATGCCACTGGTATCTCAGATACCAGCAGGTTTACCCATGGTGGACAGGTTTCAGCTGAGCTTGCAGACTAAGACAGACTAGGGAGTAGGCACGGTGAACTACTCCCAAAACAATTAGCCACTGAAAACCCTATGGATAGCAAAGAAACACTGTCAGATATAGTGCCAGAAAATGAGCCCCCCCAGGTTGTAAGGCACTCAAATGACTACTGGGGAAGAGTTGCTTCCTCAAAGTACAGTCTACCTTGATGACAGAAATGGAGTAAAACCCCAGGGACTTCCATTTGCTGATGTGGCACAACTCAAAATGAGGAGAAACAACTGTAAACATCCATTAATAATTGAAAAATGGATGTATGTGGTATGAATCTAGGAAAAGTGAAATCATTAAAAGAGAAATGGAGTGCATAAACATTGACATTCTAGGAATCACTGAGCTAAAATGGACCAGCATGGGCCATTTTGAGTCAGATAATCATATGGTCTACTATGCTGGGTATGATAAACTTAAGAGAAATAGGGTTGCATTCATCATCAAAAAAAGACATTTCAAGACCTGTCCTGAAATACAATGTTGTCAATGATAGAATAATATCCATACGTCCACAAGGAGGGCCAGTTAATATGGCGATTATTCAAATTTCTGCACCTACCACTAAGGCCACAAATGAAGAGAGGGAAGATTTCTACCAGCTTCTGCAATCTGAAATAGATCAAACATGCAATCAGGATGGACTGATAATCACTGGTGACTGGAATACAAAGGTTGGAAACAAAGAAGGCTCAGTAGTTGGAAAATATGGTCTTGGTGACAGAAACAAAGCTGGAGATCGCATGATAGAATTTTGTCAGACCAATTACCTTTTCATTGCAAATACATTTTTTCAATAACATAAACGGAGGCAATACCCATGGACTTTACTAGATGGAACATACAGGTATCAAACTGACTACATATTTGGAAAGAGACAATGGAAAAGCTCTATATCAAATGTCAAAACAAGACCAGGTGCTGACTGTGGATCAGACGATCAACTTCTCATAGGCAAGTTCAAACTGAAGCTGAGGAAAATTAGAACAAGTATACAATAGCCAAGGTATGACCTTGAATATGTCCCACCTGAGTTCAGAGACCACCTCAAGAATAGGTTTAATGCATTAAACACATATGTTAAGAGACCAGATTTGTTGTGGCATGACGTAAAACATAGCATTCAAGAAGAAAGCAAATTGTTACTAAAAAGACAAGAAAAAAAAAAGACCAAATTACATGTCAAAAGACATGCTGGACATTGCCCTTGAACATTAAGCAGCTTATTTTAGCTGCTCAATGGAAGACATGATGAAGTTAAGGATCTAAACAGAAGATGTCAAAAGGCAGTTCAAGAAGACAAAAAACAAATATTATAATGACATGTACAAAGAGCTGGATGCAGAAAACCAAAAGGAAAGAACACACTCTGTGTTTCTCAAGCTTGAGGAAGTGAAGAAGAAATTCAGGCATTGAGTGACAATTGTGAAAGATTCTACAGGGAAAATGTTAAATGATGCAGGAAATATCAAAGGAAGATGGAAGGAATACACAGTCATTATACAAAAAGAATTGGTAGATGACCAACCATTTCAAGAGGTTGCATATGAAGAGGAACCAGTGGTATTGAAAGTGGAAGTGGAAGCTGCCATGAAAGAACTGGCAAAACACAAGGCTCCAGGAATTGATGGGATACCAATAGAGATGTTTCTACAAGAGGTGCAGCACTGGAGGTGTTAACATATTTATGCAACAGATTTGGGAAACAGCTACTTGGTCAACTGACTGGAAGAGATCCATATTTGTGGCTATTCCCATAAAAGGGGATCCAACCAAATGTGGAACCTATCAGACAATATCATTATCACACACAAGCAAAATTTTACTAAAGATCATTCAAAAGTGACTGCAGCAGTATATAGACAGGGAATTACTGGAAAATCAAGCAGGATTCAGAAGAGGGCAAGGAACCAGGGACATCATTGCTGATGTCAGGTGGATATTAGCCAAAAGCAGAGAATATCAGAAAGATGTCTACCTATGTTTTATTGACTATGCAAAGGCATTTGACTGTGTGGATGATAATAAATTATGGATAACACTTCAGAAAATGGGAATGCCAGAGCACCTAATTGTACTCATGAGAAATCTGTAGGTGAACCAGGAGGCAGTTGTTTGAATAGAACAAGGAAATACTGCCTCCTTTAAAGTTGAGAAATGTGTCGTGTCAGGGCTATACACTTTCATCATACAATTTCAATTTCTATGCTGAGTAAATTAGCTGAGATTCTGGACTTTATGAGAAAGAACATGGAATCTGGATTGGAGGAAGACTCATTAACAACCTGTGTTGTGCAGATGACACAACTCTGCTTGCTGAAAGTGAAGAGGATTTAAAACATTCACTGATGAAGATCAAAGATCATAGCCTTCGATATGGGTTACGACTAAATATCAACAAAACAAAAATCCTTATGACTGGGTCAGCATGCAACTTCACAATAAATGGAGAAAAGATTGAGGTTGTCTAAGATTTTGCTTTGCTTGGCTCTATAATCAACACCCACGGAAGCAGCAGTCAAGAAATCAAAAGATGCATTGCTCTAGGAAAAGCTGTGGCAAAAGATCTCTTTAGAGTATTGAAAAGCAAAGATGTCACATTGAAGACAAAGGTGCGCCTGACTCATGCCATGGTATTTTCAGTCGCATCATATGGTTGTGAAAGCTGGACACTGGACAAGAGAGACAGAAAAAGAATTGATGCTTTTGAACTGTGGTGCTGGAGACATCTATTTAATATACCATGGACTGCCAAAAGAACCAACAGATCTGTCCTAGAAGAAGTGCAACCAGTGTGTTCCTTAGAAGCAAGAATGGGCACACGGAATCTTACATATTTTGGACATGTAGTCAGGAGAGATTAATCCCTGGAGAAGACATCATGTTTGGAAGAGTGGCAGGTCAGTGAAGAAAAGGAAAATCATCCCCCAGATGGATTGACACAGTGTCTGTAACAATGGACTTAAATATAAACAAGATCATGTGCCTGGCACAGAATCAAGAAATGTTTCGATCTGTTGTACATAGGGTCACTATGAGTTGGACTCGACTGGACACCACCTAACAACAACAACAACTTTAAATATTCAAATTCATCTGGAAATTTCTTTTCTTTTCTTCTTCTTTTTTTATTTTTCTTTTCTGTGATACTAGGAAGTTGAATCCAATGCCTCACACATGCTTTTTACAAGCGCTCAACCATTGATCCATACCCCCAGCCCAATTTTTTTTTGTATTTTGTGACAGGGTCTCACTAAGTATGCAAGATGCCTCTGGTCTCAAAATTGTGATCCTCCTGCCTCCATCTCTGGATTCAGAGAGATTGAAGTCATGCCCCTGGGTCTTCTGAATTTTCTTTTAGGTTTTTTTGTTCTCTTTCTTCTTATTCTCCAGACTACATATTTTTAATATCTTCAGTCTTTAATCACACATGTTTTCTACCCACTATTACCATCCTGTTAACATTTTCCTGGACACTTTATTTTTAGTGGTTATGTCTAAACTCAATGCCCTGGATGCTTTTTACAACACTGTGCTTTTACTTGTTTTTTCTTCTCTTAGTGCAAAGAACAATAGGTTCATCATCAACAGGACTTGAGCTCCATAGCTCTTTAAAATAGTTCCTGTCGGCAACAGCATTTTTAGAAACCACATAAAAATGGACCCACTGAGAGTTAAAATTCTTTAACTTTTTAAAATAAAAATTAAAAAAACTTAAAATTCAGAACCAGATGGCAGAAAGAACAAATTCAAAGGAAGAAATGGTCACCATAAAAGCAGACTTTGATGAATTGGAGGGGAGGAGAAGTAAGAATAGCAACCCTACTGCCCCTTGGCTTTGCACCCTCCATCCTACCTGCCCCCCACATTACTCTCACATCCAGGGTTCCCCTCCCACCCTGTCAGCCCCTCACCCTGTCACACTCACTCTCTCCTTGTCACCAGACCTTCCCAGATTCAGTTAAATTCCTGTTAAATTCCCAGAATCAGCTAATTCATGTTAAAAATTAGGGTCTTATGTGGACCAGAGTGTGTTTTTCTGTGTTTAGTATGTTAAGGAAGTCACAAGACATTGTTCAGCTTTTCTCTGGACACATACATAGCAATGATCAGGAGACAACTGGTCTTCCTAAGTGCCATGTCCCATCTGTCCCCAGCCTGAGAGGGGTTTGAGGTCCATGGAAGCATTTGCAGGCACCCTAAGCAGGGGTTTGCGACCTCTGCCCAGAGGGCCAAGTTGTAGGCTGCCCGCTCTCCTGGGCCCAGCTCAGCCTGGGAAGCAGCTTTTTGTGGCTATCCACCTTCCGAATTTCTCAAACAGCCATGTGAGAAGGGCAGGGTGGGCATGGAGTAGCCAAACTGGGCCAATGTGAGTATTTTGAAAAGAGAAGGGAAAATGTAGGCTGTGCTCAGGGCTGATGACCTGAGGGTCACGTTGGGCCCAGATGTAGGAAAATTGCCAGCTGTGAGGCCTCCCAGAGCTGCCTCAGGTCTGAAGGGAGCATCCAAGGCCTATGCCAGCGGAGCAGAGTGCCAGTCACCCCACGTCCTGACCAGCGCCCGTTGCTGGCAAATACTAGGACAGTCCACACATAAGACTACGTCAGAGAGCTGCTCCAGGAACAAACACCACTGAATATAGCCCTGCAATGTTTAGAAATTTCAAAAAAAAAAAAAAAAAAAAAAAAAAAAAAGAAAAAAAAAAAAAAAAAAAAAAAAAAAAAAAAAAAAAAAAAAAAAAAAAAAAAAAAAAAAAAAAAAAAAAGTCAAAAGGGTAAAAAGAAAATGGAAGAGAGAAAGAAAAAGAAAAAAAAAGACACCAAGGACAGAGGACAAAACTTATTATTTATAGCCTAAAAAATTCATTGCAATATGCTAGGAGTTGAACTGGAAAAATGTTGGAATAATAGAATTTAGCATTCTGTGAAGCAACAGGTTATAAAAGAAATACACAAAAGCCAATAATGTTTTGCTTTGTTTTAAATCTATCAGCATAGGTGCAAGCTCCATTACAGTGCAACAAAAATGTGGGTAAATTTACTTAAAAGAACAAAATAAAACAAAACAGGAAAAACAGGACCTGGGTGAAAGGTTTGACACTGTAAAGATGTCCATGTTCAGCAAATAATTTGCTTTTCAATCAAAACTTACATGGGTTTTAGGGAAAACTTTCAAAAATGATTCAAAATTTCATCTTTAGGGAAAAAAGGAGCACGATTGGCCTAGAGAATAATGAAGAAGACTGGAGGAGGGGCAGGGCTCCATGGACAGTCCTCTTCTGCCAGGAAAGCACCTGAGAGAACATGGACACATGTGGACATGTGTGTCTGCAGGTAGGAGAACTTGTGCCTGTTTTTCTTCTCTTCTGCCTCCCAGGTGAATGGAGGTGGGTGGTGATGAGAGGGTGTTCCTAGGAAAGGAGTCCTCATCTGCCCAAATGAAACCACCAATCTTTCCTCCTGTGCTGGATGCGCCCTTGAGACCTAATATCTGCTTATGCATTATCAATGGGGCCCCAAATGTTATTCCAGCACATTCTTTTCCACACACGTGTGTCCACATAACTAATAGATGAAGCAAAGGTGTGGTGTGCAACTTCTATGGTAAAGGAATAAAAAAATCTATGCATAAGTAGATATATAAAAATGAGCAATTAAACTTAACTAAGAAGGGAACATATGAGCAGAGTATTCATAGGGTTTTTTGTTGATGATTGTTTTGGGAGATGTCTGCCAGGTCCTTCTCTCTAGCCTACAGAATGCAATATTGCCAGGCGGTCTTGCATCCAAAGGCTAACCAGGCCAGCTGGGGGTGGTGGTGCATACCTGTAATCCCAGCAGCTTGGGAGGCAGAGGCAGGAGGATCACAAGTTCCAGACCAGAGGCAGTCTGCATAACTTAGCGAGACCGCGTCTCAAAAAGTAAAACTATGGGCTGGGGGTGCAGCTCAGTGGTCCAGCACTTGCAGAGCATGCAAGCACAAGGCCCTGGGTTCAACCCCCCAGTACTGCAAAAAAAAAAAAAAAAAGGCTAACCTGGCCAGACCCTGCTTAGCTTCTAAGATCATACTGGTCTAGGTGACAGGGTAGTATGGCTACAGACTGCCCAGAACTATATCAGTGCTTCTGTGCTATTCACATGGTTATCGATGGCTGATTGTTTCAGGAGTGGGCTACCCAGTCCTTCTCCAACTATTTGTAGTGCTGAGGATCAAACTCAGGGCCTCAGAGTGCACAAAGCAAGCACTTTACGAACTGAACTAAATAGTGGCCTCCTAAGTAGTCTCTGTCCCTCACATATTTCCACTAAGTACTTGCCTACAACCTTCTTATCTCTCAAATTTAAATTGTATTGTAACAGTTCTCTGAGTATAATGCTTCTCTTCAAAAGCTTGTCATTGCCCATGTGATATAGAATAAACCCATCAGTGAAAGATCCCTCCCCCCTCTGCAGGCTTGGCCCCCCTGCATGTCATGACAATCACGATCTCCAGCCACGGCACAGCTGTAGTGCTTAAACTAAAACAGGTTGTTTGCCTCCTGCCTGTGCTTATACCATGCCCTCTGCTGATAAGAACCACTTCCCTCTCCTAAACCCTCATGTCTACGGAATTCAGAGGCATTTGTCAAAGCTCACCTCAAGGGTCACTTTTTCCTCTGAAACCTTACCTATTACTTCCCTATCATCTCTCTTACACCTTCTGTATCTGTTTTCTAAAGTCCTGATTACAACCCACACTTTGCCTGTTGGAACACATGTAACCCTAATTGAATCAATGTGTTTAAATGTTTAAATGTCTATCTCACTTTATTAGACACTAAACGTTTCAAATACACTTAGCTGATTTCGTAACACAGCCTGACACATGGGACACCCAATAATACATATTCATTGAATAAATATTAGTTACTTCAGGGGAAAGACATTATAATTCAAGCTAAAATGTGATCTTTAATCAGACTAGAAAAATGGCTAGGAATGGATTTGGATATCCACTCACTTATCAAATTCCTACTTTTAAAAAGAATATAAAGCACATCTCTAAAATGAGAGGAATTTTTTTATAATGAAAAAAGGAAAGCTAATTTTTAAGTTGAAAATAATTTGTTTGATGATTGTTATAAACCCCTACCAAATATTTTTGCACAAAGTATTTTCTTTAAATATTTACTACTTTCTAAAGTAAAGACATCATCAGCAGAGCTTTAGATGTCCTCATGTTTCTCTAAGGGCTGGGATTTAGCTCAGTTGGTAGAGCGCCTTTCTGCAGTCTCTGAGGTCCTGAGTTCAATTCCCAGCACTGTAAAAATGGGAGAAGGATGTGGCAACCCACTCTCAAGGCAATCCTGAAAACAATCTGCCACTGAAAACCCTGTGAGGATCACTATGAGTTGGACACGACTCGACAGCACCTAACAACATCAACATGTTTCTCTAAACTTAAGTTTCTACTAATTGTCTCATTAAAATATTTTGTAACCTCCCAATAGGTGAATTTTAAGGGTAAGAAAGAATTATTAATCAAGTTTCCTCACTCAGTTACGTCTCTTTTCACAATCCTTGCACTAATAACTTTACTGAACTTTGAGGTCTTATTTAATACTAACATTATAAAACTACTATTCTTAACTCCTAATGTGTAAATTATCAAACAATATCATTAATATCACACACAAGTAAAACATTGGTAAAGATTATTCAAAAGTGACTGCAGCAATATATTAACAGGGAACTGTCAGAAAATCAAGCTGGATTCGAAGAGGATGTGACACCAAGGACATCATTCTTGATGTCAGATGGATATTAAATGAAAATAAAGAACACAAGAAAGATGTCTATCTATGTTTTATTGATGGTACATAAGCATTTAACTGTTTGGATCATATCAAATTATGGACAACATTGTGAAGAACAGGAAGACCATAACAACTAATTGTACTCATGAGGAATCTGTACATGGATCAGGAGGCAGTGGTTCAAACAGAACAAGGAAACACTGTCTGGTTTAAAATCAAGAAAGGTATGCATCATATCTGTATGCTTTCATCATACCATTTCAATCTCTATGCTGAGCAAATAATCAGAGAAGCTGGAATTTGTGAAGAAGAACATGGCATCAGGTTTGGAGGAAGACGCATTAACAGTCTGCCTTATGCAGATGACACAACTCTTCTTTTTATAACTGAAGAAGATTTGAAGCATTTACTGATGAAGATTAAAGCACACAGCCATCAGTATGGATTGCAACTCATTATCAACAAAACAAAAATACTTACAACTGGGTCAGTACCCAACTTCATGACAAAAGGAGAAAAGTTTGAAATTGTCCAAGATTTTGCTTTACTTGGTTCTATAATCAACATACATGGAAGTTGTTGTTGTTGTTGTTAGGTGCCGTCGAGTCAGTATCTGACTCATAGTGACCCTCATAGGGTTTTTGATGGCTGACTGTTTTAGGATTGCCTTGGGAGTGGATTGCCAGGTCCTTCTCCCATTTTTGCTGGGCTGGGAATTGAACTTGGGACCTCAGAGACTGCAGCACTCTACCAACTGAGCTAAATCCCAGCCCATACATGGAAGTAGTAGTCAAGAAATTGAAAGACACAATGCATTGGAAAAAGCTGTTGTGTAGGGCACTGCCTAGAGAGGCAGTTTGCCCCACGGCCTATCTAGGCCCCTTGGAGGTCTGAGGCTTGTTCCCCAGGCAATCACCTTTACCCTACATCCTAGAACTCAGGGTTGTCAAGCTCCCAAAGATGGCACTAGCACCCAATCCCTTGCCTCAGACCCCTCCACACTGATTGGCTGTTTCCAAACCCCTGAATGGCTCCTGATTGGACCATTCAGGAACCACCCCTAATTGGCTACTTTTATAAAAGCAAATTTGCATATCCCCTATGAAACCTGTATGGGGTGATTGCCTCTGATTGGTCTCCAGCTGCCCCACCAAAAGTATATGAGGGCAGTACATGCAGCAGTCTGGGTCCATTCCATCGACAGGGACAGACAAGGAAATAATAAAGAGCTATTGGAGAAGAGCACTTGGAGTCGGCGTCTTCAATGAGAAGAAAGAATCAAGGAGCCATCATGGGCATAAACCTCTGAGCCTGCCTTTCTCAAGGCTTCTCAGAGAAGCTGTGGGCATAAGCCTCCTTTCTGGGCGGCATGGCTCTTGGGTGCTCAGCTCCCCCTCACCAGATGATGGGTCTTTGGCATCTGATTCCCGCTTATGGCTGGAGCAAATCCAGCAGGAGGGCGACACCCCACAATGTTGCAAAAGACCTCTTTAAAGGGTCGAAAAGTAAAGATGTCATATTGAAGACAAAGATGCACCTGACTCATGTCATGGTATTTTCAGTCACATCATATGGTTGTAAAAGCTGGATGTTTAATAAGGGAGACAAGAAAAGAATTGATTCTTTTGAATTATGGTGCTGGAGATGAATATTGAATATACCATGGACAGCCCAAAGCACCAGCAGATCTGTCCTAGAAGAAGTGAAATGCGAGTGCTCCTTGGAAGCAAGGATAGCTAGACTGCATCTTATGTATTTTGGACATGTTGTCAGGAGGGACCAATGCCTGAAGAAGGGCATCATGTTTGGAAGAGTGGAGGGTCAACAAAAAAAATGAAGACCTTCAACTAGGTGGATTGAAACAGTGGCTGCAAAAATTGGCTTAAACAAAAAATATTGTGTGCCTGGCACAGAATCAGGTAATGTCTCATTTTGGTGCACATATGGTCAGCATGAGTCAGACACAACTCCACAGCAACTAACAACAAAAACATCCTTAACTCCTGTAAAAATTTGTTGTTGTTGTTGTTGTTGTTAGGTGCCATCAGGTCAGTATCCGACTCATAGCGACTCTCATAGTGTTTTCAATGGCTGACTGTTTGGGGATTGCCTTGGGAGTGGATTGCCAGGTCCTTGTCCCATTTTTGCGGTGCTGGGAATTGAACTCAGGACCTCGGAGACTGCAGCACAGCACTCTACCAAGTGAGCTAAATCCCAGCCCCCTGTAAAAATTTAGCAAAAAATATTTAGCCTTTTTTCTTTCTTGTTGAAATATGCTTTATTACAATTCAGACAATATTTTAATCAGAGAAAGTGTCCTCTTTTTCTGAAAAAAGCAAAAGAAAAATTTTTATAATCAAGCGGGATTCAGC
>VMDO01028258.1:0-24196 GCA_007922755.1 Pedetes capensis
ATACATACATACATACATACATACATACATACATACATATATATATATATATATATATATATATATATATATATATGTGTGTGTGTGTGTGTGTGTGTGTGAAACAGTTGTTGTTGGGTGCCAGTGAGTTAGGTCTGGCTCATAGAGACCCTATGTATAACTAAATGAAACATTATCCTATTTGACAGTGCTTCTCTGCTGTCTTGTAGGGTCTTCAAGGACTGATTATTGTGGGAGTGGGCTGCCAGGACCTTCTCCCTAGTCTGTCTCAGTCTAGAAGCTCAACTGAAACCTGTCCGCCATGGGTGGCTCTGATAGCACCTGAAATATCATTCACATAGCTTTCAGCATCACAGCAATATGCAAGCCACCACAGCATGACCATCTGACAGACAAGAGAGGGATATGAAAAAGAGAAATGAAATCAGAAAGTTGAAGAGATAATTCCACTCTCATGTTAATTGCAGTAATATTTACAACAACAAAGATGCAGAAACAACCTAACTGTCCATTAACAGATGAACACATAATGAACATATATGTATACAAACAATAGAAGCCTAGTCAAATTTTAAAAAGAAGGAAGTTCTGTCACTTGTGGCAATATGGATGAAAGTTGGGGACACCATGATAAAAGAAGTAAACCAATCATAGAAGGAAAAATACCGTATGATTCTATTAATATGAAGTATTTAAAATTGCCAAACTCATAGAAGAAGGGAATAGAAGGATGGTTATCAAGGACTGAAGACAGAGGGTAATTTGGAGTTGCCATTCAGGTACATATTTCAGGTAGGCAAGATGAGTAGGTTCTAAAAATGTACTGTACAACACCATTCCAATAGTTCACAATACAGATGCTCCTCTATCTCCTATGGGGTTACATCTTAATAAACTCAAGTTGCAAGTACCCTATATCAAAAATGTATTGAAAGATGTTATGTGAAATAACCCAGACATAGAAAGATAAGAATGTCATGTTTTCTCTCATATGTGGAAAAAAATGACCTGAAAGTAGAAGAGGGAGTACTAGGGACTCACAGTGATACCCAAGGGAGTATGCAAAGGAAAGGAAGAGATGGTGAAAGAAGGCAGAGATGACATGATCAATGCACAATGTATGAAAATATCACGGTGAATTCCATTAATTTGTACAATAGTACGTGCTAGTAATTATAATTTTAAAAATGCATTGAGTATACCTAATCTACAGAACCTCATAGCTTAGCAACATAGGACAATGTAAAGTATTGTTTTTTTTTATCTTCATGATGACATGGCTGACTGAAACCTGTGGCACACTGTCACTGCCCAGATATCATGTACGAGTATTTATCTCTAGCTTGGGAAAGTTAAAAATTCAAAATGTATAGTTCCTGCTGAATGTGTATTGCTTTTGCAAATAGTAAAGTCAAATAATCCTAAAATGAAGCATCATAAGTCAGAGACTGCAAATTACGTGGTACATTTAAAAATCTATTGTAAGAGTAGATCTCATGTCAGATGTTCTTACAGTAATAAAAACAAACAGAATATTTATTTTTACTATATAAATTGAAAAATTACAAGCACTTTAGCTATTTATGTTACTCTATACCTACAAAATCTCTTAAAAATAAAAGTAAAATGAAAACTTTTCAGATACAAAGGTGAAAGAATTAATTACCAGAAATCCACTCCTACAGTATACACCAACAGAGGGCTTTTGGCCAAGGAAAATAATGATGGAAATATGAATCTCCCTGTCTCTCAAGAGAGGAAGAATTAAATGATACAGAACATTAAAAAAACTGGGACACTGTTTGGCATATTGGCATCTCTTAATTGGTATAATCTATTTTGATCACAGTTAATTATTATCATTTAAGGAAATACAAACTATCAATAGTGAAAAGACAAGAAGTAAAGTTGGTTCTGTAAGTACAAGGTGTATTTCTCAGAAAAAAAATCCCATGGATGGTGCCAAAGACAATTTATAAATGGAGCTGAGTGCAACAGTATGTGCCTGTAGTCCCAGCTACTCAGGAAGCTAAAGAAAGACGAACATAGTGAGACCCTGTCCGAGAGAGAGAGAGAGATAGAGATAGAGA
This sequence comes from Pedetes capensis, assembly GCA_007922755.1. NCBI lineage: Eukaryota > Metazoa > Chordata > Mammalia > Rodentia > Pedetidae > Pedetes > Pedetes capensis. The sequence goes on from VMDO01028258.1 coordinate 2,091, forward strand.
GAGAGAGAGAGAGAGAGAGAGAGAGAGTGCAAGGGAGGAAGGAAGAAAAGAAAGAAGAGAAAGAGAAAAAGAAAGACAGTAGCAGGAATCGAACTTTCTTTCTGTTTGGTCCTAAGCTTGGCGAGGGATGGTAGTAAGAATTAGTCATATTCCTGAAAAAAGATTTGGTTATCTATAATAATGAAAAAGAGGACCACCTTCTACAATTAACAAAGTAGACAGTGCAGCTGGCACAGTATATATTTATTTTATAGCATATGAAGATGATCTTATTTGACCATATATTCAAATGGAGGGAAAGTTTGTTAAGGAAAAGAAAACTCCAAAATTATGGTACACTAAAAGATATACTAAGTCATTTCATTAATGATGGTGATTAAATGATCCAAATATATATACAAAATAAAATTGTAGCCTGATTTCTTTTTACACATCAACATTTTACCTATGAAACTTTTCTTTTCTTTTTTTTTTCTTTTTCTTTTTTTCTTTTTTTCTTTTTTTTTTTTTTTTTTTTTTTTTTTTTTTTTTTTTTTTTTTTTTTTTTTTTACGGTGCTGGGGGTTGAACCCAGGGCCTCGTGCCTGCATGCTTTGCAAGTGCTGGACCACTGAGCTGTATCCCCAGCCCTTTTTTTTTACTTTTTGAGACAGGGTCTCTCTAAGTTACGCAGACTGCCTCTGGTCTCGAACTTGCGATCCTCCTGCCTCTGCCTCCCAAGGCACTGGGATTACAGGTGTGCGCCTCCACGCCCGGGTACCTATGAAACTTTTCAAAGAGACAAAAATGTTGAAACACTTGTGGAGTAAGCCCCCATATTTTCACCACTTAGACTCTACAATTTATATTTTGCTATTAGGTTTCATCACATATCTGTCCCTCTAGCCATCCTTATAAACACTTCAATCTGTAAATAGGTAATTATATTTAAATGTTTTATTTCTGTTTCCCCCTTTTAAAATGGGCACTATTCTACAGCATTCATTGGTAAATGAATACTACTATGAATCTCAAATGTTTGTCTAGATATAGAGCTTTTATCATAGCCCTTCTAACTATCCTCTTACATATTTCCATTCTAATCATGTGCTCGCTCACTCTACCAGAGACAATATTGTCTTGGTTTTGTTTTTGTTTTTTGTTACTATATATTTACTTCATCTTTCTGGAACTTGACATAAATGGAATCACATACTTCATAATTTTATGTAAACATGATTTTGTAAATCATCCATGCTTTTGCATGTGTTTGTAGTCTATGACATTCGTGAGTAGTATCCATTTTATGAGCATATTGTAATATCTTTATCCATTTTCCTATCAATAGAAACATGACTTATGGTTGTAAAATAGGAGGTATTCTATAAAGGATTTTCATCTTCATGTTTCCTGTTTCCATTATATATGACATTTGCCATACAAGGGTCAATTTAGTTCACTGTTTCTATACCATATGAAGGAAGGAAGCTTGGGAGTTTGAGTTGCCTATTTCAAATGTGAGGGACACTCAATCTCTACAATGGTTTGTCCAGCTAAACATAAATCATTTCAAACTATCCTTTCAGCACAAAACTATTTTGTGGAAAATGTTTCTATGAAGTTTGAAGTATTACACTCTCTTATTGAATCAATCAATATAAATTAAATTTTTCTAGTCTGGAACAAAAAATAAGATGTACCCACCTTAAAGAATGACGGATAAAGATAATTTTTAACTATGTGTTAGAATTTAGGGGATGTTATATTTGAAATGCCTGTGAGATCTTAAAATAAGTCCTGAAAATAAGCATTGTAAAGATCTATACTGTTGCCTTTATATCATTGGTGATATTAAGACATTGTTTTTTGTAGATTTTGAGGGTTTAGGAAGTTTAGACTGCTTTTTAAAGACATTTTATGTTGAAAGTAAAATTGAGAGAAGTGGTAGTGGCTTGAGGGATACCTTAGGTTAACAAAAAGAATTCTACAAACAAAAATATAGGCTCCTCAGTCATGATCATGAGATCCTGATCTTTGTTGTTTATTTATCACTGACAATTACCAGTCAACTTTGTTACTCTACGTAGAAAAAGCTCCCATCTATAATGTTCAATCAAAAAATAACCTAGAAAAAAAGGATCAACACATACCAATATGGAAGATAAGGGGTAGAAATAAAAGTGTTTGTGAGGTTTTCTTTATCTTACTGCATCTAATGCACTGATTTAAAATTAAACAGAATTTTGTACTAGGTGTTGTGTTAAGTGCCAAGGATATGTTGATGAAGAGAACACGGTCCTTGCCTTCAAGGTGGTGGAGAATTATCAGCGCTGTAACGAATATTTTGTTTAGTGAGAGGTCAGCCAGCTTTTCGTGTTATTAAGCAATAACTATTACTATACGAGGGCATAAGAAGACTTTGGGAAGTATATTAGATTAACAGAGAAAGATGTCCAATAGGATATATATTATTGTTCACATATAGAGTATAGTCACATATTGATCATGTTTATAATTATAATCATGATTACAGAAGCTGAGAAATCTCATGATCTGTCATCTGAAAGCTGGAGACTCAGGAAAGTTGACAGTGTAATTTGAAGGCCTGACAGCCAGAAAGCAGATAATATAGATTCCAGGCCAGTTCTGAAGCCCCGAGAATCAGGAACATTGAGGGCAGGAGATTACTGTCTCAGCTCTAGTATTCTGGTGGAGGTAATTTAACTTTAATCCACCTTTTTGTTTTATTTGGTGTAGGGAAAAATTGAGAGGAAATTGGCAAAAACTCCCAAACTGTGAAAATGGCATTTGAATATCTGGTTTGTAAGTTAGAAATCTACGGAAAATGAAAGTAACTTGGTTGCACGTTTGTACAAAACCCTTCCTGCTTGGACAATTGGACTGAAAGCTGATTGGCTCAGGCCATTCCATGGGTGAGCTACATAAACAGCTGCGCTGCGGAAGCTCGACCCTTTTTTGGCATGGTCTTTCTGGCATCCCTTTCTGTGCCTTCTCGCCTGTTCCTGCCTGGACCACCGATGAGGAAGCACCTCTCCCGCTGCTCTCCCCTGGACCTTTGATGAGGAAGTAATGCTCTCCCATTGCAATCATCAACAAGGAAAAGAACCTGCTCTCCATCTGATCACCGACAAAGCAACAGCTGTCTCCTCCTGACCACAGAGATGACCAACACAGGTGTTTGCCCCTGGAAGGCAAAAGCGCCTGAGGCTTTTCCTTTCTCCTGTCTCCTCTGGGGTCCCGAGGGCCGCAGGAGTCTGCGCCCCTCACCTGAGGGTCCCGAGTGGATTGTGTTTAGTATCTGTGTGCGTGGCGGCTCAGCCCGTCCGAACCTCCAGGCCGGACTGGGAGGCGCGTGCCCCACATTTGGGAGCTCAATAGATTGAATGATACCCAGCCACACTCAGACTGGCAATTCAAATGCTAATCTGTCTCTAAAACGTCCTCATAGCACACCCATCAATAATGTTTAGTCAGTTCTTTGCGTCTCCAGTGGTTCAATCAAGTTGACCATAAAATTATCCATTACAGAGAGGTGGATAACAAATACTAATTTGTTCGAGGCAGCTCAGGAAAGGATTCATGCAGAAGATGAATTGAATTTCTGTTTTGTTTTGGAGTTGTATATACTGGGACTTCTAATGAAGTAGCAAAAATTATGTTAAAATGAAAATTCAAGATTACTTCCTAACCCCTACAAAGCTCATTATAAATACTTTCAATCTCTAATTACTTATTGCTTTACATGTAGCTAAAATTTCCTCTTTTTACAAAAGAATTTAACATGTAATTCCTAAGGTGCAAGAGATTAATGGTAACTACAGAAGCATCATCACATAATGCTTTAAAACATTATCTCCAAGGATGAAACTCTCCATATTTTATCAGTTCTCTAATTAATGTTTATAATGGTTATATCTTTTATTTTTCTTGTTTTTTTTTTGGGGGGGGGGTACTTGCAGGTTGAACCCAGAGGCTCATGCACACTTTGCAAGCATGCTACCACTGAACTTCGCCCCTATCCCCCTTTTATATGTTTTATCTTGACACATAGTCTCACTAAATTATATAGGCTGCCTCGACCTCAAACTTGCAATCATTTTGTCTCTACCTCCCAAGGGGCTGGGATTATAGGCCTGCACCAGTGTACCTGACTTTATATCTTTCACTTCCATCATCAAGCACACCAAAGCAGTGCCATAGCATTGGGACCATTGAAAGAAAGATTTTAGTTCTTCACAAGACTATTACAGGAGTATCCAGAGCCTTCTCTCATCTGTGTGAAATGGCAAGCCTTAGGATAAATTCATTGCCCAAGCTGTAGAAGAGGCAGTGATCCCAAACAATAAGATCCCTGGGGTGGGTGTTGGATAAGTTGTTATGCTATCAGCATTCTGGGAAAGTCTCTACCTAACTAATTTGCCCTCTTGGATATTTTGGAAGATAAACTGAAAGGAAAAATGACAGATCTGTCACATGTAAGCTTATTTCTTCAGACACCTGAAACTGTGAGCAGGTAAAGATTCCTCTGTGACCACCCATTCTAAAATTGTGGTGGTAACTGCAGGAGTTAATTAGCCAGATGGGGAGAATTCAGTCATCTCAATCTGTTGCAGAGATATGTTAATGTCTTCAAGTTCATTATTATACAAATCATCAAATATATTCCTGACTGCATCATAATGATGGTTTCCAACCCAGTGGACATTCTTACATATGTTACCTGGAAACTAAGTGGATAACCTAAACAGTGTGATTGGAAGTGAGGGTAACTTGGATTCTGCCAGAGTTACTTGTTTTATTGCTGAAAAACTTAGCATTATGCAATTGTTCTGACAAGATAATAACAAAGTTCGCTACAGGAAAAATTTCTGTCTTAAACAGAACTGGAACTCAAGTACATATAGATGGGGAGGGTGTGGGGGGGAAGCATACAAGAGGGTAAGGTGGCACCTATATGAATAATGTACATCAAAATGCATATATGGAAATGCCACAATGAAAAACATGTCAGAATGAATCACATTAAGGTGTACATTAAAAATGTCCAATAAAAAAAAGAGAGAGAGAAAAAAAACTTGGCATTCATTCTAGCAGCTTCCATTGATGGATTTGGGGAGAATATGACAACTCAAGTGTGGCTATGTGGAATGGAATGAATGGCAGGTGTTTTCTTCCCAGGAATTGAATGCAAAAATGGGAATAGACTATGATAGTGAATGGAAGTGAATGGATAGTGAATTGGAAGTGAATGAGATAGTGGTTGAAAGTGTCTATAAAGTCATCAAGCTAAAACGATATACCAACTAGTCTGCTGAATTAAATGTGGCTGACCTCATCGAATCTAGGTTGAAAAATCTAGCCAGAATTCATTCAGTGTCAAAGATTCTGAAGGGTATGTATAGTTTTGAAAATGAAGTTTTCCTGAGTCTACCATGCATCCTCAATGCTTGGAAATTAACAAATATCAACCAGAAGCTGAAGGATGATGAGCTTGCTCAGTTCAAGACAAGTACAAATATCCTTTAACAAGATTAGTGCAGATACCCGGTGAAACATCCAGAAGTAACTAAAAAAATGTAACCATTGAGATCTATGCTATAGAAAATTTAAAACTACAATGTGATTATCCTGAACCTTTAGTTTTTATTCTTGTACATCGTCCTCTAATTTGTGATATGGGCTGAGACAATCAAAGTGCAGGCTTGGTTTGATACTTGCAGTATGAGCTCTTGAAGAAACAGGATTAACTACTGTTGTGTGCTAAGAAAAGAAAGAAAGAAAGAAAGAAAGAAAGAAAGAAAGAAAGAAAGAAAGAAAGAAAGAAAAGAGTGAGTAAGAAAGAGAAAAAGAAGAAGCGAAAAGAAAGAAAAAGAGAAATATTTATTATTATACTGGACAATATGCTTAAGGAAGTCCTCATTTTCAAAATAAATAATAATTGTCATAAAACAAGAAAATTGTCATAATCTTACTGTTGCTAACAGATTTAAGTCACTTAGATGGAATAAATGTGCTTTGAAGTAATTTTTGATGCCTCACTTAATTTTGAAACATGTTTTATAGCTCATTGAAGGTTATGATGTGCTTTTCCACTGAACAAGCACTTTATTAGGTTTATTCAGTCAACAATATCACTTCAATTCTAGATCAATGCAGCATGGAAGGTTTTATAAAATGTTAAAGAGAAACTAGAAAAATTCCCAGAGGAAAAATTAGGGAGAATTGGCAATAGACAGCAGTGAAGATATTATTTCAAAATTGATGTTAAATCTTTCTTTTGAATTTTCTTCAATTTCGAGGACTTTATCATGTAACCTAAGATAGCAAATGTAGGGTAAGATAGAAGAGGTCATATTACAAAGAAAGCTTCTGATTCTCGCTTGAAATGAAAAGTTACACCCGGAATTAGTTTGTTAAGTATTTCCCTAACTTCCTTATGACATTTCAGAAATGTATGAAGCTGAAAATACATTTCTATGCCTCTTGACCTCATATTTATACTCTTTTTCAACCATTATGAGAAGTATATAAGAAAAATACATTTGTTGTTCTTGAAGACTTAAAGCCTCAGACTATTTTGTAATTACACTGACTGTTTTGAGAATTAGCCACAATTTGTTCAGTACGGGTTTAAGTCTCATGGAAGTCTGACATCCTGGGCATTCATGACTGGGAGAGCAATTGAGTCTAGTTAGCATTACATGGCCATTCCTGGCAAGAATACTCTGTCCATTATGGATACTCAATATTGGCGAGTGACCAGCTGATACAAACAGTATCTCTCTAGGGATTTTCTTGGATGACTATGATTGCTATAGAATTGAGTGATGCTTCAAGCCTCAAAAACACTATTACATTGGAGAGGTTGTTTCTTATGCCTCTGTGTGTCTTTGTGGAATCTTGCAGTAAATGCTCAAAGAACACAACAATGTCTTTGTTCTATTTAGACTGAAAATGGTGAATGAATACACTCTTCCTTTTGATTCTAGCATGTCAAATGATTTTAATTCTCAAAGCTGGCCAATTAATATGGATTAATTTCTAATTCATGTAATTAGTAGACTTTGTCACATTCTATTTTATATAGACTTACTCTATCACAGAGAGAAAGAGAGGCTGCATTCCTCTTCTGCAAACTCTGTTTCCTGCATTAACTATGGTGCTGCTTCTGGTTCACAGAGGTTCCTTTCTTGAATCTACTTATAAAATGAGAGAATTGTTTGAGTGGGGACAGCTATTATATCTAATAAGTTGTGCTGGCTGTGTTTTCAAGTTATACATCATGACTGCATTTACTGGCACAGGAGTGCTCCTTAAATTGAGATAAGACCCTTATTTTCCCCCTTAATTCCTCAGAAATAAAGCTCATTGGTTTTGATTGAAGCCTCATATTAATGTAGAATAGTATTATAAAAATTCACATTGGCCTTTTCAAACCACAAGTATTTTAAGGAAAATAACATATGATTAGAAGTAATTTGATTTTCAGTACCTCTTAATCAAAAGGTATCAAAATAATGGTGGGAAAGGACTACAGAAAATGGTTCCTTTTTTGCCCCAAGTGAATTAATTCTTTCATTGTCTCTTTGTTTATTTGACATATTGTTTTCTAATCCTCTGAAAATGGCTGAAGTCACTTTTCCTGGGACCAATATTGTTTCTTTGTTCCTTGAGAATATTATACCAGACTGATCTTCCATGGTCATTGCAGGGTTTGTCTAGTACTTAGTCTTGAAAAAAATGCCTTTTTAAAATGAAAAATACAATTCCTAATAGGAAACTTTTCTTGATCTATGTTGTCCACCTAAAAGTGCAGCCAGAGAACAAAAACTGATCAGTAAGTTTAACAATTGTACTGTTGAATATCTTTTCCAATGTAACGATGTAATACTCCCTGCTCACCACTCCACAAAGGGCAATGCAACCTCTTATTTGACCGGATGAGGGAAATCATAACTATGATGGACAGAATTGTTGTTGCAGTTGTTGTTGTTGCTGCTGCTGCTATTGTTATTAGGTGCCATTGAGTCAAGTCCAACTCATAGCTACCCTATGTATGGCAGAATGAAACACTTCCAGATCCTGTGCCAGGCACATAATCTTATTTATGTTTAATCCCATTGTTGAAGAAACTGGGTCAATCTATACAGTGGAGGATTTTCCTTTTTTCTGTTGACCGGCCACTCTCCCAAACATGATTTCCTTCTCCAGGGATTGATCTTTCCTAACTATATGTCCAAAATATGTAAGACACAGTCTAGCCATTCTTGCTTCCAAGGAGCACTCTGGTTGCACTTCCTGTAGGACAGATCTTGGTTGGATTTTTGGGAGTCCATGGTATATTCAATAATAGTCTCCAGCACCATAATTCAAAATCATCAATTCTTCTTCTGTCTCCCTTATTCAATGTCCAGCTACCACAGCCATATGATGAGATTGAAAATACCATGACATGACTCAGGCACACCTTCATGTTCAATGTGACATCTTTATTTTCCAATACCTTAAAAATATCTTTTGCCACACCTTTTCCCAAAGCAATGCAACTTTTGATTGCCTGACTGCTGCTTCCATGGGTTTTGATTATACAACCAAGTGAGTAAAATCATGGGAAATCTCAATTTTTTCCCATTTATTGTGAAGTTGCATACTGACCCAGTTGTAAGGATTTTTGTTTTCTTGGTGTTTAGTCACAATCCATACTGAAGGCTATGTTCTTTGATCTTCATCAGTAAATTTTTGAAATCCTCTTCATTTTCAGGAGGCAGCGTTGTGTCACCTGCATGACACAGGTTGTAAATAAGTTTTCCTCCAAATCTGATACTGTGTTCTTCTTCATAAAGCCCAGTTTCTCGGATTATTTGCTAAGGATAAAAATTGAAGAGATATGGTGAAATTATACAGCCCTGAATCACACCTTTCTCAACTTTAAACCAGGCAGTGTTTCTTTGTTCTATTCAAACTGCCTCCTGGTTCACTTAGAGATTCTTCATGTGTACAATTAGGTGCTCTGGTATTCCCATTCTTTGAAGTGTTATCCATAATTTGTTATTATCCACAAAGTCAATTGGCTTTGCATGGTCAATAAATCATAAATATCTTTATGATATTCTCTGCTTTCAGCAAATATCCACCTGACATCAGCAATGATGTCCCTGGTTCCCCGCCCTCTTCTGAATCCCGCTTGATTTTCTGGCAGTTCCATGTCTATATACTGCTGCAGTTGCTTTTGAATGATCGTGAGTAAAATTTTGCTTGTGTGTGATATTAATGATATTGTTCGATAGTTTCCACATTTAGTTGGATCTCTTTTTTTGGGAATAGGCACAAATATGGATCTTTTCCTGTCAGCTGACCAGGTAGCTATTTTTGAAATCTGTTGCCATAAACATGTCAGCACCTCCAGTGCTGCGTCTGTTTGTTGAAACATCTCTATTGGTATCCCATCAATTCCTGGAGCCTTGTGTCTCACCAATTCCTTCAAGGCAGCTTCCACTACATCCTTCAATACAATTGGTTCCTCTTCATATGCAACCTCTTGAAATGGTTGGTCATCTACCAATTCATTTTTGTATAATGCCTCTGTGTATTCCTTTCATCTTCTTTTGATCTTTCCTGCCTTGTTTTATATTTCCCCTATAGAATCTTTCACTTTTGCCATGGGAAGCTTCAATTTTTTCTTCACATCCTTAAGCTTGAGAAACAGAGTGTGTTTTTTCCTTTTGGCTTTCTGTCTCCAGCTCTTTGTACATGTCATTATAATATTCGTTTTTGTCGTCTCAAGCTAACTTTTGAAATCTTCTGTTTAGTTCCTTAACTTCCTCATGTCTTCCTTTTACTTTAGCTGTTCAATGTTCATGGGCAAGTTCTACTGTCTCTTTTGACATTAAATTTGGACTTTCCTTTTTTTCCTGTCTTTTAAATAACCTTTTGCTTTCTTTATGAATGATATCTTTGATGTCATGCCACAGCTCATCTGGTCTCCTATCTTTTGTGTCTAATGCATTCAACCTGCTCTTGAGGTGGTCTCTGAACTCAGGTGGGATATACTCAAGGTCATACCGTGGCTCTTGTATACTTGTCCTAATTTTCTTCAGTTTCCGTTTGAAGCTGCATATTAACAGTTAGTGCTCTGATCAACAATCAGCACCTGGTCATATTCTGGCATTTGACATGGAGCTTTTCCATTGCTTCTTTCCACAAATGTAGTCAATTTAGTTCCTGTATGTTCCATCTGGTGAAGTCCATGTGTGTAGTTACTGTTTATGTTGGTGAAAAACTGTATTTGCAATGAAAAGGTCTTTGGTCTGACAAAATTCTATCATGCAATCTCCAGCATCATTTCTGTCACCTAGGCCATATTTTCCAACTACTGAGTCTTGTTGTTTGTTTCCAACCTTTGTGTTCTAGTCACCAGTAATTATCAGTATGTCTTGTTTGCATGCATGATCTATTTAAGATTGCAGAAGGTGGCAGAAATTTTCCTTTTTTTCATTTGTGGCCTTAGTGGCGGGTGTAGAAATCTGAATAATGTTCATACTAACTGGCCTTCCTTGTAGGCATATGAATATTATTGCATCACTGAAAATATTGTATTTCAGGATAGATCTTGAGATAACTTTTTTGATTATGAATGAAACCCCATTTCTCTTTAGTTTGTCATTCCCAGCATAGAAGACCATATGATTATCTGACTCAAAATGGCCCATGCCAGTCCATTTTAGTTCACCAATGCCTAGAATGTCAACGTTTGTGCACTCTCTTCGTCTTTTAATGATTTCTAATTTTCTTAGATTCATACTATGTACATTCCACATTCCAGTTATTAGTGGTATTTACAGTTGTTTCTCCTCATTTTGAATTGTGTCACATCAGCAAATGGAGGTCCCTTGGGCTTTTCTCCATTTTTGTCATCAAGGTAGACTCTATTTTGAGGAGTCAACTCTTCCCCTGTAGTCTTTTGGGTACCTTCCAACATAGGGGGCTCATTTTCTGGCACTGTATGACAATGTTTCTTTGCTATTCATAGCGTTTTCTTTTCTCTTCTTGCTTTTTTTTAAATGATTTTACTGTACAAATTAATGGGCTTCATTATCACAGTGGTTTCATTCTGACATTTCCATATAAGGATTTCTTGGTACATTGCTCACGTAACTTCCCCCTTACCCACTTGACCCACCTCTCTTATCTCCTCCACAACCACACCAATGTCCTCCTTTCTCCTTGCATGTCTTTTTGTGGAATATTTGTGTATATACATGCATCCTGATTTTGATTTAAGTCCATGCTTTTTTCTTTACTGATCTACCTTTTTAAGTCTCAGCAATATCAGATGAGTGATCTAGTCTGCATACATTAATGCTGGTCTTTGGTATTATTATTATTATTATTATTAATTATTATTAATTTTTAGCTTTTCTTATAGAGTTTTTTTTCTATCTTCTCCCTTTTTCCCCACCATGCTCATGAAGTTTTGCTGTTTACATTGAGGGTGATCTCTCCCCTTTCATCCCTCCTCATTGACCCTCTACCCCCCCTGTCTTCTCCAATCATTGCTTCCCTTTGCTAGATCTCTCCCTCCTTCTTTCCATTCCTTAAATAGATCCTTCTACACTTGGTTTAATTGAGGTTTATTCTGTTTCAGTTTATGTATAGAATTTTTTCCTTCCTTTAAGTTCAAGAACATATGGTCTTTCTCTTTTGGGGCTTGTGTTCATTTGCTTAAGATAATGTTTTCCAATTCATCCATTTTGCCACAAATGACATTATTTTATTTTTTTAATTGCTGAGTAGTATTCCATTGTGTATATGTACCATAATTTTAAATCCATTCTTCTGTTAATGGGCACTTTGATTGTTTCCATATCCTTGCTATTGTGAAAGCAACTGCATTGAATATGGAGATGCAGGTGTTTCTGTGGTATGCAGACTCATCTCCCTTTGGGTATATTTGCAGTAGTGTTATAACTGGGTCATATGGCAGTTCTATTTTTAGTTTTCTGAGATATCTCCATATTGATTTCCAAAGTGGTTGAACCAATTTATAGTCCTACCAACAATGTAAGAGGGTTCCTTTTTCTCCACAACCTCACCAGCATTTGTTATTATTTGTTTTGTTGATCTTCACCATTCTTACTGGAGTAAGGTGGACTCTCAGAGTTCTTTTGATTTCCATTTCTTTTCTTTCTTTCTTTCTTTTTTTTTTTTGTTGATCTTGGCCATTCTTACTGGAGTAAGGTGGAATCTCAGAGTTCTTTTGATTTCCATTTCTCTAATGGTTAGGGATTTTGAGCATTTTTTTCATGTGTTTCATGGCCTTATGAACTTCTTCATTTGAGAACTTTCTGCTCAGTTCCTTGGCTCACTTGTGTATTGGATTATATGCTGTCTGGGGAGTTGCTTTCTTGAGTTCTTTGTAAATTCTGGAAATTAGTCCTCTGTCCAATGCATAAAGACCAAAATTATGAGAATTAGAGATGAAAAAGGAATGATAACCCCAGATTTCAATGAAATACAGAAAATCATCAGGGAATACTTTGAGAAATTGTATTCCCAGAAATACAAGAAAAAAAAAACCAGAAGAAACAGATAAATGTATTAATACATTATTTACCAAAACCAACCCCAGAGGACATAAGTGACCTAAACAAACCCATTACATATGCTGAAATAGAAAAAATAATAAAAATAATTGCCTAGGACCTGATGGGTTCACAGCGCAATTCTACCAAACCTTCAAAGAAGAATTAGTACCAGTCCTCCTCAAATTATTTCAAAAAGTAGAAAAGGAGGGAGTACTACCAAATTCATTCTATGAAGCTACCATCACCTTGATACCTAAACCAGGCAAAGATTCATCTAAGATAGAGAATTATAGACCAATTTCACTAAAGAACATAAATGCAAAAATTCTCAATAAAATCCTAGCGAACATAATTCAGTAACATATTAAGAAAATAGTTCACCATGACCAAGTGGGATTTATTCCACAGATGCAAGGTTGGTTCAACATATGAATATCAATTAACGTAATTCAACATATCAAAAGACTTGCAAACAAAAATCACATGATCATCTCAATTGATGCTGAAAAGGCCTTTGACAAAGTACAACACCTTTTCCTGATATAAGCCTTGGAAAAGATAGTCATAACAAGAAAATACCTTAACATCATAAAGGCCATCTATGACAGACCTATAGCCAACATTATATTAAATGGAGAAAAATTGAAACCATTTCCTCTAAGATTGGGAACAAGACAAGGATGTCAACTCTCTCCTATCTTACTTAACATTGTGATTGAAGTCCCAGCCAGGGCAATTAGACTAGAGAAAGAAATCAAAGGGATACAGGTAGGCAAAGAGGTCAAATTATCCTTATTTGCAGATGACATGATATTTTGCCTAAAAGATCCCCAAATCTCCTCCAGAAAACATTTAGACCTAATTAACTCCTTTAGCAAAGTGACAAGATACAAAATTAACACACAAAAGCCAGTAGCCTTCCTTTACACAAACTGTGAGCAGGAAAAGAAAGAAATTACAGATGCAATCCCTTTCAAAATAGCCCATCAAAAACTTAAATACCTTAGAATCAATCTAACCAATGATCCTGGAGATCTCTAAAAAGAAAACTTCAAAACATTAAGGAAAGAAATTTCAGAGGATACTAAAAGGTGGAAAGACCTCCCCTCCTCATGGATCAGAAGAATTGATAATGTAAAAATGGCTATCCTACCAAAAATAATCTATAGATTTAATGCAATGCCCATTAAAATTCCAGTGACAGACTTTACCGAAATAGAAAAAATGATCCAAAAATTCATACAGAAACACAAAAGATCATATATAGCCAAAACATTCTTAATCTGCAAAACCAGTGCAGGCAGGATCACAATCCCAGCCTTTGAACTATACTACAGGGCTGTAGTAGCAAAAACAGCTTGGTACTGGCAGGATAACAGGCCTAGACACTAGTGGAATGGAGTAGAAGACCAAGAGATACACCAACTCATCTATAGCCCCCTGAGTTTTGCCAAAGGAGCGAAGCAGGCAAATTGGAGAAAGGATAGCCTTTTCAACAAATAGTGCTGGGAAACTTGGAAATCCACTTGTAGAAAAAAGGAAAACAACCCCTCACCTCTCAATATGCATAAGATTTAACTCGAAATGTATAAAAGACCTCAACATAAAACCAGAAACTTTAAAATTACTGGAAGAAAAAAATAGGCAATAAGCTCCAACATATAGGCATAAGGAAACATTTCTTTAATAAGACTCCAATTGCTCAGGAAATTGCAACAAGAATAGATAAATGGGATTACATGAAATTAAAAAGCTTCTGTACAGCAAAGGAAATAATCAACAGAATCAAGGAAATCCCCACTGAATGGGAGAAAATCTCTACATCATAGCATTTTCAATGGCTAGTTGTTTCGGGAGTGGTTTGCCAGGTCCTACTCCCTAGTCTGTCTTAGTCTGGGAGCTCAGCTGAAATCTGTCCACCATGGGTGACCATGCTGGTATCTGAGATACCAGTGGCTTAAAGCCTCATAGCAACACGCAAGCTCCTACAGTATGGCAAACTGACAGACGTGTGGTGGGAGAGATAGAATAATGGAGTCTAATATTCCCATGCCTTTTAGTTGTTAGGTGCCCTTGAGTTGCGTCCAACTCATAGTGACCTCCTGGAGTTTTCAATGGCTGGTTGTTTTGAGATTGCCTCTGGAGTGGTTTGCCATGTCCTTCTCCCATTTTTACAGTGAGGAGAATTGATCTTGGGACCATCAGAGACTGTAGAGTGGTGCTCTACCAACTGAGCTAAATCCCCACCCTTCCCATTACTTAGTCATGTAATAAATGCATTCTTTTCCCTGTAAAGCAGAAATAAAGTAGAAATCAGGTATGTAAATAATCCCCTATTATTTAATTTTATTCTGCCATAAAGAAGAACAAAATTATGTCATATGCAGGTAAATGAATGGAACTGGAGATCATCAAGATAAGTGAAGTGAATCAGACTCAGAAAGAAAAATACCATGTATTCCCTCTCATATGCAGAAAACAAAACAAAACATATATGTATGAGACTTGAAAGTAAAAGGGGGACTATCTGGAGAGGAGAGAGGAAAATGGGAACGGGAAGGAAAAACAAGGGGGGTAAGGAGAACAAAGTACACAATATAATTATATGAAAATGCCATTATGAAAACATTATATTGTATGCTATTTAAAAAATTTTAAATCCACTAGAATGAAAAACCAAAACTAAATATGAACACTGACACTTTCTGCAACCCATTTTATATCCACTTAATGCTTATAATCCTGGTTGGTTATGAAATCCAGTCTTCTAATAACATAAGTAAGAGTTCCCTGTGATGGCTACTAACCATAGGAGACAAAAACATACCTTCTATTATATATAAAGTACTTGATGATTTTATCATAATGTTATAGCTACCAAGAACTAATTCCAAGAGAAATAAAAGTTCTACAGCAATGACTACAGGGTCTGACCTTGAGTTTCATTCATGTTGTCACAACATTTACTTCCTGAAATCACAGAGATCATGACACTTAGCTACTCAGCTTAGTGAGGATATCCTGAAAGGACTTAGAAAAGTTAATATCCCCAAGGTGTATTATATTGCGGGGTTGGTGACTCAGCTATGACATTAAGGCAATCTCATTGTTTTTGTTCCCTCATCTGTAAAATGAAGAGAGAATTGGAGGACCTGGAAAACATTATAGGGGAATTAATTCATTAACTAAGATGACTGAAAAAAAGAAGAATTACACAGAAGTTAAATTAGCACTGAAAATGGTACATGAACAATGGTCCATAACCAGGTGTACTGATATGAGTTATATGCAGTATAAACTTCTATAAGGTTTAGTCAGGTTTTTTTCTTAATCATCAGAACATTGTGTGTGCTTCGCGATATTTTAGGCTGCACTGCAGTGTGATATCCTGCTGAGAGAGAGACAGAAAGAAAGAGAGAGAGAGAGAGAGACATATTGCTTTCTTTATATGTCCTGAGCAGATTGGCTCTGTAAGCTTCCAACTGAGAAGATTCAATGAGATAATGCATACAAAATGCCAAGCATAGAGCCTGACACAGATGAATGGCTCAATAACTTCACATTCCTTCTTGTGACCATGAAAACAGTATCTTCTCTTCTCTGACAGCACAATTCTAAAAGTATAATAATCTCCCAAACTGGCATAACTCCATTTATCACACCATTTCCACATGCATTCTGCATCTCTTGATGTATTAGTAAGCTAATTTTACTAGTCATTTCTCACATTGGCATTTTATAGGTAAAGAAACTGCCTCACAGAGAGGGTAAGTGACTTTTCTAACATCACATAAGCCGGTCAGTTGTGTTCATTCCAGTAATCGACTCTGTGCCAGATAGCGTGCTAGAATCTGGAGATACTATAGCAAGAAAAATCGGTGCACTTTTGCCTTTGTGAAACTTACAATCTGATGTTGGTAAGAAAGAGTGATCAAATCATCACACATGCACAAAGAAATATGAAGTGAGAATAAAAATAAAAATATTTAACTAGCCTTGTCTGAGGGGTTAAGGAGACTTGTCTGAGAAAATTACATTCGAGATCATGAGGATGCTAAGGATTTAACTTAAAAATAATGAAGGTGCTACATAATAATTATTTAGTTAATAGAATATGCATAAAATCCTTACAGTGAGGATATAAACATAGAAATACATGGACACATACACACAAAGTTAGTGTGATTGGAAAGAAGATTCAGGGAAGCTGGACACAAAGATGATATTGCAGATGTAGGCAAGAAGGAGCCCAAGCAGTTCTTAGAGGGTTTATTGAAAAAACATTTTCATATTAAGCACTGAGAAGTTATTGTATGATTTTGAGTATGGAAGAAGTTGAGAATGAGTGGAAACAAGAGAAGACATAGCTTCTATTTTTGCTAGGTCATTCTTGCAGGGTGGAGACCAGGAGGCCAATTTAGAGGCCATTGCAATCTAGTCCATTCAAGAGGTGCTATTGGTCCTGACAAGGGTCATGGCAATGGAAATACAGAGAAGCAAATGGACTTGAGACATACAAATGGGAGGTAAGATGAGTACAACATAATGACTGATAGAATCTGGAAGTTAATAAAAGGGATGATTGAAATTTAGCAGCAAATGGAAAAAGCAATTCCTTAATAAAATGGTTTACTATAAGTGAACTTTGTGGATTTCATTTTTATCTGGGATTTGACCCTTTCTTTGTCCCACCTTGCTATTTGTAAGCTGCTATGTTCAGCTTTCAGCTTCTAGCTAGCTTTGTACACAGGGTTGCTATGAGTCAGATACTGACTCCACAGCACCTAACAACAGCCAAACCGAAGAAAAGGATCAAGTATAATAGCTTCCTCCAGACATGGCTAGCCTTTGTTGGATGATCACATCTGTAATTAAGATACATTTATACAAAATTCATTTGGAAAAAAAATAACTTAGAAAGTTTGTCATTGAAAGTATGGTACTAGAAACTGGGGATATAGCTTGGTGGTAAAGCACTTGCAGCCCCGTGTTCCATCCTCAGCATCATATAAATTAAAAAGTATGAATTTTTAAAGTTCATTTCTATATCCCATAAATACACTAGTTTACTGAAATATTGACCAAAATCCATGTGAGAGACACATATTATTAAATACAACTCCCTATATCAGGTAGTCACTCAGGCTTTACTAATTCCTATGCTTCAATACATTTGTTATATTGACCACTTATATTCACATAGGAAAGTGATGATCTTTTGTTTGGAGGGAACTATGTATATACCCCATGAAACACCACGTGCAACTGCTGTGTTGTTGTTGTTATTGTTAGGTGCCGTTGAGTCGGTATCCGACTCATAGCGACCCTCTGTACAACAGGGGAAACACTATTGTCAGTGCTTCTCTGCTGTTCATAGGGTTTTCATTGGCAGATTGATTTTTGGGAGGGGGTTGCCAGGTCCTTCTCCCAAGCCTACAGCTTCTGGTGTTCCCAGGTGGTCTCCCATCCAGGTACTAACCAGGCCCGACCCTGCTTAGCTTCCGAGATCTGACGGGATCGGATGCCACAGAGCTACTGCTGCAGGCAACTGCTGTGTAGTCTTCAGAAATTAGCATGTATAGAAGGGTGCTTAATTGTATCATACATTCTTGAATCTCATCCACACTCGTTCAAAAGTTTAGAGAGCTGCAAAATCAGATGTCGATTAAAATCATGTGCAGATTGGATTGGATTGGAATGGCTAGAGCAAAACTCTTGCACATGAATCCAATCCACACAAAATTTTAGTTGCATCTGTTTTTGTAGCTTTCTAAAACTGTTGAAGGGGTGCAGATTAGATTTGAGAATATACAGTAATTCATGCTTTATATAATCTACTTGATATATTGATTTTGTTGTAATCATTATTTTCATTTTGCACATGAAGCTTGTTTTTTGTTGTTGTTGTTTTGTTTTTTGGTCTGGCAATGTGGCAGCTATAATTGTCTTCCAGTTTAAGAATATTCTAGTCTCTGAGGTGCCGAGTTCAATTCCCATCACTGCAAAAATGGGAGAAGGACCTGGCAATCCACTCCCAAGGCAATCCCGAAGCACTCAGCCATTGAAAACCCTATGAGGGTCGCTATGAGTCAGATACCGACTCGATGGCACCTAACAACAACAACAACAACTTGCAGGAAAATGATCCACATAGATTTTACTGAAGATACAAGGAGACTGTGTTAGATGACCTTCTTCGAGGTTTTGAATTCAGAATTCAGATAATTGTCAATTCCTTGAAAACTGTCACCCACAGCCCAGTAAATGAAAGAATGTTCTTTACTATATGATTTGGAAATGTTGAACTCCAAATATTCACAAAAAATGTAAAAGATTCTGTTGTACAGATGTCAAAATCAAAATTCCAGTATTCTTTTCTGTATAAAATAACTATTTCCATTGTTCTTTCATGAACTTTTTATTACTCAAAATACTTTTTCCTCTAATGCAGCTATCTTGTTTCTATAAATGCAAGATAATCCTTTAGAAATCCATGATTGAGTCCAATGAGAAATCTGACTAGTAAATCATCCAAGAAAAACAGCTGCATAAATCTGTATAGTATAGGGATGATGGAGAGAATTAAAACATATTTTTCAAATTTAAAAACAATTATAAAAAGTAACTTAGGGCATTTAAAGCCTAAAATGTACCCTATTGATGGAAAATATTTGTCTCCAGTTGCTATCAGAAGGTATCTGTGGATGGTAATTAAGTTAAGACTCAGACAAGGCACCACTAATTTCTAGTGCATTTTTATATGTCATTAAGTGTTAAAGATTTATTTGATACTTTATTGATGGACCCATTTGATAGAGTCTAAATGGAAGAACTGAGGGAAAATATTGTCATAGCTGCTACTGCAACTCACGTTTTTTTCTTTTGTTTTCAACCTATAGATTTAATGTAATAGAAATAATAAAAAATTTCTAAGGCACTCTTTCAGTCAATTGACTCTTTCAGTCAATTGATCTCGTCCTTCCTTCTGCCAGGTAAAAATGTGTTTTTGGTGTGCTTCTTGAAAGATTAAGTTGAATATTTGTCCAATAATTATCTGCCTTAACTCTACCTTTAGTCAGTGGAGTCAAGTGGTCATAGGGTGGTCAACTGATTCCCTCCTAGGAAAACCAGAGATAAAATTGGTGGTCAGGCCAAGACCTCATGAGACGAGATTGAGGAACTGAAATGAAGAGAAAAATCAGATCTCTGTAGGTGGCCATACATGTTCACAGAAGAAACTCCAACTCTATTTGGTCTGTAGGTCAAGGATAAGAATCCAATAGTGGTAATGCCATTTTATTCATCATTGTGTGCTTTTTTTGTCTGCAAGTACGGTGCCAAGTGCTGTAGAGTAATAAGAATTGTACATAGTTTGAGGTGCTGTCTTCTGGTTGCTATTACATATAGCCAGTATTTATATAGTAGCTCAAGTCTTAGTACTTCCATGAAGAATTCTCTAAATACTCCAGCCTCTCAAATAAACTATTGTAATTCCCACCATCTATACCACCCACTGTGATTTTTAAATGAAGTTCACTCAAACAGAATTCTCTGTCTCACAAGAATGTATCTTATTGGTTTAATGACAGTGTTAACTTCTTGAAGGTAAGGATCTTAACTTACACTTATTTTATATTTCCCATAGTGCATAAAACAATGACAGATACATGTTAGAGAGTCCTAGTTTATTTCTATTGTTCCAACATGTAGTACATTCAGGATTTGTTCCAACTTTTTTCAATGAAATATGATTATTAATAATTGCATAAAAATATAATGATGGGTTTTGTAGGCCTCCATTTTATTTCGCCAGCTTCTGCTGTCATCTTATCAAACAGTGTGGGAGATGCATATGCAGTGTGCAGAATTCTCACCTTAATGCATATGTAAACTAGAAAGATGGTCAGCTGGAGTGTAGCTCTTTATTATAATACTTCCACAGACACTACAGCTAATTCATCCCTGTCAAGAATAACATGTAAAGGTCCTCACTTGCAAAGTGAAACATGGTCAGAAAGAAGTAGCTATAGATAGATAAATCATTTTGGTCTTTAGGTATGGTAAGAAAATTCATTATTTCTTTTCCCACCACTCTTTTTTATTCATCTAATCATTACTTGATGGTCAGGAACCCAAACTCAAAGATTCATGGAGCTCTCAAGCAACCAGTCAGTGATATTCTTATAAACAATAACTTAGATGTATATGAAATGGGAAATAAAAGCTGAACAGTTCTGCTGTGGAGCGTACAGAGCAGAATCTGAATGTTCTTTCTAGAATGGATACCTTAATTCTTGTGTACTGTTGTTGTTATGTGCCATCAAGTTGGTATCAGACTCAGTGACCCTACATACAGTAGGCGAAACAGTATTGTTAGTTCTTCTCTGCTATTCATAGGATTTTCAATGGCTAATTGTTTTTTGGGACTGGGTTGCCAGGTCCTTCTCCCAAACATATAACACCCAGTGTTTTCAGGTGGTCTCCCATTCCAGTACTAACCAGGCCCTACCCTGCTTAGCTTCCAAGATCTGATGGAATTGGAAGTGACAGGGGTACAGCTGCAGGCCACAATGGTATTCACTTTATTATTCAAAGCACTTTGGATACATGAAACAAATATAAATTAATGACCATTCCAGCAGCAATTTTATGCATTCTGAATGTATGTGTTATATGATCTTTTAACCTTGGGGCAGGAAAGAATAACTGTTCTGGGAATGAGATGGGGGTCTCAATTTTCAAAGGACTTGACAGAGATGATGCTGTTGGTCCAGTTCTTGAAGGGTGAGTATGAATTTAACAGGTACACTGAAAGGATAAGTGCTTGTAAATATGTAAAAATGGTGTTATAAGAATTGAGTTATCTCAGATTCTTGAAGCATGGATTTCCTATAAAAGACTTGCAGGAGATGATACTTAACATTTGTTAAACTGCAGAGCTGGACTTTGTGTGTCATGTTTGGGAATTTGGATCCATTGAAATATTTTCTACAAGGGAATAATCTGATCATATTTTCTGTAGATCTCTGTTGTTGTTAGGTGCCCTCTTGTTGGTTTTGACTCACAGTGGCCTTATGTACAACAGAATGAAACACTCCCTGACATTGTGCCATGCCCTGCACTATGTCAGTGCTTCTCTGCTATTCATAGAGTTTTCAATGGCATATTGTTTGGGGATTGCTTCGGATGGATTGGCACATTCCTCTCCCATTTTGGCGGTCCTGGGGATCAAACCCAGCACCTCAGAGAGTGCAGAGAGGCATTCTACCAACTGAATTAAACCTCAGCCACAGATAGATGTCTAGCACCATAGAAAATATATTAAAATTAGAGAATCTTGCCGGGCACCCTGGCTCATGCCTGTAATTCCAGCAACTTGGGAGATGGAGGCAGGAGGATCACAAGTTCGAGAGCAGAGGCTGTCTGCATAATTTAGCCAGACCCTGTCTCCAAAAGTAAAAAAAAAAAAAAAATGGGCTGGGAGTGCAGCACAGTGGTCCAGCACTTGCAAAACATGCAGGCG
>VMDO01028259.1:0-24182 GCA_007922755.1 Pedetes capensis
ATAGAGTTTTACAGGTAAATTCAGACATATATTTAGACCTAACTCTAAACCTAAATTTAACCTTGTCATTAACGATAACCTAACCTGAAAAGTAACCTATGTACCTCTAAACCTAACCTTAACCCTGAACTAACTCCAAATGTGGACCCTAACCCTAACTCTATTGAGGGTAAAAGTAATCAGTGGAAATGTGGAGCTGCTGCTGGAAAAAAAGCTGATGAAGCTGTGTTGAAGGAGGTCATAGGTAGCACGAAATTATCTAAGAGGAATATTATTTCAAATGTTCCTTCCTGGACAACACAGGATTATAGACATTCACACAAATGTGTCTTTTGGCATATCAGGGAAAGGGCATTGTGCACAAGGATGAACACTGCTGTAAATCTTAACCATGCAAGCCGGTGAAAAGGCATTCATTTTGAAGTCTTCATCGACAGAGTGAAACAAGTTCTCAGAGACCGAGGTATGTTCATGACAGAGTTTCACAGATAAATATAGATGTATATTTATACCTAATTCTAACCATAGCTGGAACACTAAATCTAACACTAACCCGTCGCCTAAACCTAACCCTAACCCTAATCCTATCACTAACCATAAATGTAACCCTAAACATAATCTTAACCCTAACACTAACTCTAACCTAACCATAGCACTAACCATAACCCTAACCCTACCTAACTCTAACACTAACCCTAAGCCTAACCCTAACCCTAATTATAAACCACACCCTAACATTAACACTAACACTAACCCTAACCCTAAACCTTACCCTAATCCTAAGCCTAACCCTAACACTCATTCTAATCCTAAACATAACCATAAACCTAAAACTAACCCTAAGACTAACCCTAACACTAACCTAACCATAACCCTAACCCTTGCCCTAACCTAAATCTAAACCTAACCCTAAACCTACCACAAACTAACCCTAACATTAAAATTAGACCTAAACCCTAAAACTAACCAGTAGGCTAAAGCAATTACTAAATCCTAAACATAACCATAAACCTAACTGTAACCCTAACCCTAACACTAAAATTAACAATAACCCTAACTAAATCCTAAATCCAACTCTAACCCTACCTAACACTAAACCTAGAACTAAACCTAATCCCTAACACTAACAGACACTAACGCTCAAACCAGCATCACCCATTCACAGATACCTTCCCTGACCAAAACCCTAACCCTAAACCTAACCCTAAGACAGCCCTAACCATATCCCTAAAACTATTGAGGGCAATGGGGATCAGTGTGAATGAGGATCTGCTTCTAGAACAAAAGCAAAAGATGCTGTGTTGAAGGAAGTCCTAAGTAACATGAAGTTAGCAAAGAGGAACTTTATTTCAAATGGTCCACCATGGACAAAACAGGAATACACACACACACACACACACACACACACACACACACACACACGTGTTTCTTTTGCCACCCAACCAAATGGCCCTGTGCACATGAATGAATGCTGCTGCAAAACCACACCATGCAAGCCGGTAAAAAGACATTCATTCTCAAGAATTCTTTGATGGAGTAGAGCAAGATTGCAAAGACCAAGACATTCTCATGATAGAGTTTTACAAATAAAGTCAGACATATATTTAGACCTAACTCTAAACCTAAATTTAACCCTGTCCACAGCCATAACCTAACCCTATCCGTAAGCCTATGCACCACTAACAATAATCTTAACACTAAACTCAACCCTAAACCTAAATCTTGACCCTAACACTAACATGATTGATGGTAAAGTCGATCAGTAGAAATATGGACCTGATTCTGGAACAAAAGCTGAAGAAGGTGTGTTGAAGGACACCATAGGTAACACAAAATTATCTAAGAGGAATGTTATTTCAAATGTTCCTTCCTGTACAACACAGGATTAAAACATACTCACACATATTTCTTTTGGAATACCAGGAAAAGGGCATTGTGCGCAAGGATGAATGCTGCTGTAAATCTTAACCATGTGGCAGGTGAAAGGGCATTCCTTTTGAAGACTTCCTTGACAAAGTTGAACAGGTTCTCAAAGACCGAGGCATGTTCATGAGAGAGTTTCACAGATAACTATAGATGTATGATTGGACCTAACTCTAACGGTAACTGTAACCCAAAACCTAACCCTAACCCTAACACTAACCGGAAATGTAATAATAAGCCTAAACCTAACACAAAACCTAACCCTACCCATACACTAACACTAGCACTAAGCATAACCCTAAACCTAACTCTAATACTTACCCTAATCATAACAGTAACCCTAATTCTAAGCCTATACCTAACCCTAACACTAACACTAACCCTAAACCGAACACTAACACTAAACCTAATCCTTACCCTATCCTAACTCTAAAACTAACCCTAATTCTAGCACAACTTGACACTAACATTAAAAAAAGTCCTAAACCCTAATATTAACCAACAGGATAAACCTATTATTAAACCCTTAACCTAACCATAACCTATAATCTAACACTAACCTAACCCTAGCATTAACAATAAACCTAACCCTACCTAACTCTAAAACTAACCCTAACCATAAACCTAACCCTAATTCGAAGCCTAACACTAACCCTAAGCCTAACCGTGACTATCTCTACCCTAACCCTAACACTAACCCTAAACCTAATTCTAAACATAACCTAACCCTAAACCCTACACTTACACTATCCTAAATCTAAACTTAACCATATTCCTAGCTTTAACAAACCCTAAAGTTAAAAGTAGAACTAAACCCTAACACTAATCAATATGCTAAACCTATTACTAAATGCTAAACCTAAACCTAAACCTAAACCTAACCCTACCACTAACACTATCCATAACCGTACCCTTAAAATTAACCCTAATCCTAACCCTAACCCTAACTCTAACTTAGCCATAGCAATATCGATAACCCTAACCCTACCTAAATCTAACCCTAATTCTAAACCTAACCCTAAATGTAATCCTAAACCTCAACCTAACCCTAAACCTAACACTAACCCTAAACCAAACCCTAACCCTAACATAATCCTAAACCTAACCCTAACAATAAACGTAACCCTAACCCTATCATTAAGAGTAATTGTAACCTTAAACCTAACACTAACACTAAACCTAACCTAAACCTAACACTAAAAATAACCCTAACCCTACCTAAATCTAACACTAACCATAACCCTAACACTATGCCTAACCCTAACCCTAAACCTTGCCCTAACCTTACTGTAAACCTAACCCTAATCATAGTACTATCTAACACTTACACTAATACTAGACCTAAACATTAACACTAACCAATAGGAAAAAGCTATTACTAAACCCTAAACATAATCCGAAACCTACTTGTAAACCTATCCCTAACACTAAAACTAACAATAACCCTAACTAACCCAAAACCTGACTCTAACCCTACCTAACACTAACCTAGACTAACCCTAATCCCTAACACTAACCAAGACCCTAACCCTCACCCCTTCATCACCCATGCACAGATCCCTTCCCTGACAACAACCTTAACCCTAAAGCTAAACCTAACCCTAACACAGCCCTAACCATAACCCTAAAACTATTCAGTGCGATGGGGATCAGTGTGAATGGGGATCTGCTTCTAAAAAAATAGCTAAATATGCTGTGTTGAAGGAAGTCCTAAGTAACACGACATTAGCAAAGAGGAACTATATTTCAAATGTTCCACCATGGACAAAACAGGAATACAGACACACACAAACACACACACACACACACACACACACACACACACACACACACACAGAGAGAGAGAGAGAGAGAGAGAGAGAGAGTGAGAGAGAGAGAGTACCTTTAGGCATACCAAGGAAATAGAAATGAGGAAAAGCATGAATGCTGCTACACAACCTCAGCATGCAAGCCGGTGAAACATTCATTTTCAAGATTTCTTCCACAGAGTTGAACAAGATTGCAAACACCAAGGCATATTCATGATAGAGTTTTACACATAAAGTGAGACATATATTTAGACATAACTCTAAACCCAAACTTAACCCTGTCCACAACCATAACCTAACACTAACTGTAACCCGAAGTATTCTAACACTAAACTTAACCCTAAACACTAAACTTAAATCTGGACCCAAACCCTAAAACGATTGAGGGTAATGGATATCAGTGGAAATGTGGGTCTGATTCTGCAACAAAAGCTGGAGAAGCTGTGTTAAAGGAGGTCGTAGGTAACACGAAATTATCTGAGAGGAACATTATTTCAAATGTTCCATCTTGGACAACACAGGATTACAGACATATACACACATGTTTCTTTTGTCATAACAGAGAAAGGGCATTGTGCACAAGGATGAACACTGCTGAAAATATTAACCAGGCAAGCTGGTGAAAAGGCATTCATTTTGCATACTTCATTGACAGAGTTGAACAGGTTCTCAAAGACCGAGGAATGTTCATGACAGACTTTCACAGATAAATATAGATATGCATTTGGACCTAACTCTAACCGTAAACATAACCCTAACACTAACACTAACGCTAACCCTAATCCTAACATGAAATAATCTAAGAGGAACATTATTTCAAGTGTTCCTTCCTGGAAAACTCAGGATTAAAGACATATACACACATGTTTCTGTTGGAATACCAGGGAAAAGGCATTGTGCACAAGGATGAACGCTCCTGTAAATCTTAACCATGCAAGCAAAGGAAAAGGCATTCATTTGGAAGTCTTCATTGACAGAGTTGAACAGGTTCCCAAACACTGAGGCATGTTCATGACAGAGTTTTACAGATAAATATAGATGTATATTTGGACATAAATCTAACTGTAACCGTAACCCTAAACCTAACTCTACACCTAACCCTAAAACTAACCCTAACCCTAACCAAATACTAGCACTAACCATAACCCAACCCTATCTATGTCTAACCCTAACCCTAACCCTACCCTAACACTAATCCTAAGCCTAAAACTAACCCTAACACTAACACTAAACCGAGCCCTAAACCTAACCTAACCCTAAACCTAACACTTATGCTAACCTAACCCTAATCCTAGCACTCCCTAACTCTAACATTTAAACTAGCCCTAACCACTAACACTAATAAAAGGCTAAACCTATAACTAAAACCTAAACCTAACACTAACACTAACACTAACACTAAACATAAGAGTACCCCTAAACCTAACCCTTACACTAACCCTAGCCATAAACATAACCTCACCCTAGCACTAATCCCAACCAAACCTACCAAAATCTAACAGTAACCCTAAACCCAACCCTAAGCCTAACCCTAACCCTAAACCTAACATAACCCTAAACATAACCCTAACCCTACCCTAAACATTAATAAATGCTAACACTAACCCTAACCCTATTACTAACTAACTGTAACCCAAAGCCTAACCCTAATCTTAACCCTAAGCCTACCCTAACACTAACACTAACCATAACCATAACCCAACCTAACACTAACACTAAACCTAAATGTAACCCTAATCCTAAGCCTAACCCTAAACCTAACCCTAACAATAACCAAACTCTTACCCTAAACTTTACCCTAACCTTACTTTAAGCCTAACACTAATCATAGCACACCTAACACTTACATTAAGACTAGACCTAAACCTTGACACTAACCAATAGGATAAACCTATTACTAAACCCTAAAAAATACCCTAACCCTAACTGTAACCCTAAATCTAAGACTAAAACTGACAATAACCCTAACTAAACCCTAAACCTAACTCAAACCCTACCTAATACTAAACCTAGAACTAACCCTAATCCCTAACACTAACCAAGACCATAACCCATCATCACCCATGCTCAGATCCCTTCCCTGACCACAATCCTGACCCTAACCCTAAACCTAACCCTAACACAGCCTTAACCATATCTGTAATACTATTGAGTGCAATGGTGATCAGTGTGAATGGGTAACTTCTTCTAGAAGAAAAGCTAAAGATGCTGTGTTGAAGGAAGTCCTAATTAACACGAAATTAGCAAAGAAGAACTTTATACCAAATGTTCCACCGTGGACAGAACAAGAATACCAACACACACACACACACACACACACACACACACACACACACACACACATTTCTTTTGGCATACTAAGGAAATGGCACTGTGCACAAGAATGAATGGTGCTGCAAAACCACACCATGAAAGAGAGTGAAAAGTCATTCATTTCCAAGACTTCCTCGATAGAATTGAACAAGTTTGCAAACACTAAGTCATGTTCATGATAGAGTTTTACAGATAAAGTCAGACATATATTTAGACCTATCTCTAAACCTGAACTTAACCCTGTCCTTAACCATAACATAGCACTAACCATAACCCTACATAAATCTAATGCTAACTTTAACCCTAAACTAAACCCTAAACTTGAATCCTGACCCTAACTCTAACACTACTGAGGGTAAAGGGGATCAGAGGAATTGTGGACCTGCTTCTGGAACAAAAGCTGATAAGCTGTGTTGAAGGAGGTCTTAGGTAACACGAAATTGTCTTAGAGGAACATTATTTCAAATGATCCTTACAGGACTACAAAGGATTACAGCCATATGTATACACGCTTCTTTTGGCATACCAGGGAAAGGGCATTGTGCACAAGGATGAACACTGTTGTATATCTTAAACATGCAAGCAGGTGAAAATGCATTCTTTTGAAGACTTCATCCACAGAGTTGAACAGGTTCTCAAAGATTGAGGCATTTCATGACAGAATTTCACAGGTAAACATAGATGTATATTTGGACCCAAATCTAACCGTAAATGTAAACCTAAACCTACCCTAACCCTAACCTTAACACTAACCATAAAGGTAAGTCTAAATATAACCCTAACATTAACCCTAACCTTAACCTAACCCTAAACAAAACCCTTACCCTAACCTAACTCTAAAACTAAACTTAATCCTAGCACTAACCCGAATATTAAAACTAGACATAAGCCCTAACACTAATCAATAGGCTAAACTTTTAGTATAAAATAAACCTAACCCTTACCCTAACACTAACACTAACACTAACCACATCCCTAACATAACCTTAACTCTAAGCCTAACCCTTACCCTCACCTAAGCCTAGCACTATCCATATGCCTAACCCTACCTAATTCTAACACTAAACTTAAAACTTATCCTAAACCTAAACTTAAGCCTAACTCTAACCCTAAATCTAACCCTAACCCTAACATAACCATAACCCTAACACTTACCCTAACCTAACACTAAACCTAGCACTAATTAACTACTATCAATAAAACTAGACTAAACCCTAACACTAACCAATAGGCTAAATCTATTACTAAACCCTAAACATAACCCTAATCCTAACCGAACCATAACCCTAACACTAAAACTAACAATAACCCTAACTAAACACTAAATCTAACTCTAACCCCACCTAACAATAAACCTAGAATTAACCATAATCCCTAATCCTAACCAAGCCGCTAAAGCTCACCACACCATCACACATTCACAGCTCCCTTCCCTGAATACAATGCTAACCCTAAACATAAACCTAACCCTACCACAGCCCTAACCATACCCCTAAAACTATTGAGTGCAATGGGGATCAGTGTGAATGGTGATCTTCCTCTAGAGCAAACACAAAAGATGCTGTGTTGAAGGAAGTCCTAAGTAACATGAAATTAGCAAAGAGGAACTTTATTTCAAATGTACCGCCATGGACTAAACAGGAATAGAGAAACACACACACATGCACTCACACACACACACATGTGTTTCTTTTGGCATACCAAGGAAAAGGCACTGTGCACAGGAATGAATGCTGCTGAAAAACCACACCATGCAAGCCAGTAAAGACATTAACTTTTAAGACATCTTTGATAGAGTTGAACAAGATCGCAAAGACCAAGGCATGTTCATGATAGAGTTTTACAGGTAAAGTCAGACATATACTTAGACCTAACTCTAAACCTAACCTGAACTCTGTCCTTAACCATAACCTAACCCTAACAGTAACCCCATGTAGCTCTAACCCTAACCTTAAACCTAAACTAAACCGTAAACCTAAATTGTGACCCTAACCCTACCACTCCTGAGGGAGATGGGAATCAGTGGAAATGCGGACTTGCTTCTGGAACAAAAGCTGAGGAATCTGTGTTGAAGGAGGTCATAGGTAACATGAAATTATCTAATAGGAACATTATTTCAAATGTTACTTCCTGGACAACACAGTATTACAGACTTACTCACACATGTTTGTTTTGGCATACCAGGAAAAAGGCACTGTGCACAAGGATGAACGCTGCTGTAAATCTTAACCATGCAAGCGGGTGAAAAGGAATTCATTTGCAAGACTTCATCAACAGAGTTGAACATGTTCTTAAAGACTGAGGCATGTTCATGACAAGAATTCACAGGTAAATATAGATATATATTTGGACCAAATTCTAACCATAACCTTAACCCTAAACCTAAACCTAACACTAACACTAACCATAACTGTAACCCTAAAACTGACCCTACAATAACCCTATCCCTAAACCTAATCTCACCATAGCACTAACTGTAACCCTAATCCTACCTAAATATAACCCTAGCCCTAACTTAATCCTATTTCTAACCCTAACACTAACCCTAACCCTAAATTGAAACTGAACTCTAACTGTAACACTAACCCTAAACCTAACCAAAACACAACCTAACCCTAACCCTAACACTTACCCTAAACTAACTCTACACCTAACCACAATCCTAGCACTATGTAACACTAACATTAAAACTAGACTGAACCCCAAACCCTAATCAATAGGCTAAACCTATTACTGAACCCTAAACATAACCCTAACCCTAACCCTACCCTTAAAAGAAAAATAACCCAAACTAAACCCAAAGCCTAATTCTAACCCTACCTAAACCTAAACCTAGAAAGAACCCAATCCCTAACACAGGTTTGCAGAGACACAAACACACACACACGGGCTTCTTTTGGTATAGCAATGAAATGGCACTGTGCATAGGAATGAATGCTGCTGCACAACCAGTCCATGCAAACATGTGAAAAGACGTTCATTTTCAAGACTTCTTCGACAGAGTTGAACAAGACTGCAAAGACCAAGACATGTTCATGACAGACTTTTACAGATAAATTCAGATATATATTTAGACCTAACAATAAACCTAACCTTAACAGTGACCTTAATCATAACCTAACCCTAATCATAACCCCATGTAAATCTACCCTAACCTTAACCAACAACTAAACCTTAAACCTAAATCCTGACCCTAACCCTAACACGACAGAGGGTAACGGGGAGCAGTGGAAATATGCATCTACTTCTGGAACAGAAGATGAAGAATCTGTGTTGAAGGAGGTCATAGGTAACACGAAATTATCTAAGAGGAACATTATTTCACATGTTCCTTCTTGGACAACACAGGATTACAGACATACACACACATTTTTCTTTTGGCTTACCAGGGAAAGGGCACTGTGCACAAGGATGAATGCTGTTGTAAATCTTAACCATGCAAGCAGGGGAAAAGGCATTCATTTTGAAGTCTTCATCAACAGAGTTTGTTAGGGTTAGGGTTAGGTGTAGGGTTTAGTAACCTAACCCTAAACCTAACCCTAAAACTAACCCTAACCATAACCCTAACCTAACCCTAGCATTAACCATAACCCTAAACATACCTAACTGTCACACTATCCCTAACCCTAACCCTAATTCTAAACCAAACCCTAACCCTAACAATAATACTCACCCTAAACCTAACCTAAACCCTAACCTAACCCTAAACCTAACCCTTACACTAACCTAACTCTAACCTAACCCTAATCCTAGCACTACCTAACCCTAACATTAAAAAAGAACTAATCCCTAACACTAATTAATAGGCTAAACCTATTACTAAACCCTACACCTAACCCTAACCCTAACCCTAACACCGACACTAACTGTAACTGTACAACTAAACCTAACCTTAACACTAACCCTAACCCTAACCCTAACCTAACCTAGCACTATCCAGAACCCTAAACCTACCTAACTCTAACACTAACCCTAAACCTAAACTTAATCCTAACCATAACCCTAAACCTAACCCTATCCTTATCACTAACCCTAACCCTAAACTAACTCTAGCACTATCCATAACCCTAACCCTTCCTAACTCTAACATTAACCCTAAAACTAATCCTAACCCTAATCCTAACCCTAACTCTAAATCTCACATTAACACTAAACCTAACCCTTGCACTAACCTAAACCCAAAACTATCCCTAACACTAACCCTTACCCTAAACCTAAACTTAACCCTATCACTAACTGTAACCATAACACTAAACCTATACCTAACCCTAACCCTAACCCAACCCTAAAACTAACCATAACAATAACCTATCGAACTCTCACACTAACCCTGACCCTGAACCTAACCCTAATCCTAAAACTAACCCTAACCCTAACACTAACCCTAAACCTAACCTAACCCTAAACCTAAACCAAACACTAATCCTTACCCTAACCTTACACAAAACATATCGCTAAGCCTAGCACTAACTAACACTAACATTAAAACTGCACCTAAACATTAACACTAACCAATAGGATAAACCTATTACTAAACCCCATACATAACCCTAACCCTAACACTAAAACTAACAGTAACCCTAACTAAACCCTAAACCTGACTCAAGCCCTACCTAACACTAAACCTACAACTAACCCTACTTCCTCAAGCTAAAAAAATCCCCTAACCTTCACCCCAACATCACCCATGCTCAGTTCCCTTCCCTGACAACAACCCTGACCCTAACCCTAAACCTAACCCTAATACAACCTTAACCATATCCCTAAAACTATTGAGTGCAATGAGGATCAGTGTGAATGGGTAACTTCTAGAAGGAAAGCTAAAGATGCTGTGTTGAAGGAAGTCCTAAATAACATGAAATTAGCAAAGAGGAACTTTATTTCAAATGTTCCGCATGGACAAAACAGGAATACACACACACACACACACACACACACACACACGTTTCTTTTGGCATACCAAGGAAATGGCACTAAGAAACAGCATGAATGCTGCTGCACAACCACACCATGCAAGCCGGTGAAAAGGCATTCATTTTCAAGACTTCTTCGACAGAGTTGAACAAGATTGCAAAGACCAAGGCAAGTTCATGATAGAGTTTTACAGATAAAGTCAGACATATATTTAGACCTAACACTAAACCCGAACTTAACCCTGTCCTTAACGATAAACAAACCCTCACCGTAACCCTACGTAACTCTAACCCTAATGTTAACCCTAAACTAAACCCTAAACCTGAATCCTGACCCTAACTCTAACACTACTGAGGGTAAAGGGGATCAGAGGAAATGTGGACATGCTCCTGGAACAAAAGCTGATAAGCTGTGCTGAAGGAGGTCGTAGGTAAAACGAAATTATCTAGGAGGAACATTATTTCAAATGTTTATTCCTGGACTACACAGGATTACAGACATACAAACACATGTTTCTTTTGGCACACCAGGGAAAGGGCAATGAGCACAAGGATGAACATGGCTGGGAATATTAACCATGCAAGCAGAAGAAAAGGCATTCACTTCTAAGACTTTATCCACACAGTTAAGCAGGTTCTCAAAGACAGAGGCATGTTCATGACAGAGTTCCACTGATAAATATAGATGTATATTTGGACCTAAATCTAACCATAACTGTAAATGTAACCCTAATGATAAACCTAACCCCAAAAATAAATGTAACCCTTAACCAGAACCTAACCCTAAGCATAACCCTAACCCTAACCTAACCATAGCACTAATCCTACCTAACTCTAACTCTAACCCTAACCCTAGCCCTAACCGTAATTCTGAGCCTAAACCTAACCCTAAATTCTGAGCCTAAAATTCTGAGCCTAAACCTAACCCTGAGCATAGCCCTAACCCCACCTAACTCTAACACTAACCCTAACCCTAGCCCTGACCATAATTCTGAGCCTAAACCTAACCCCAAACCAAACGAATCCGAAATATAAAACTTACCCTAACCAACTCTAAAAGTAACCCTAATCCTAGCACTACCTTACCCTAACATTAAAACTTGACCTAATCCCAACACTTATCAATAGGCTAAACCGATTACTGAACCCTACACCTAACCCTAACCCTTACAGTAAGCATACCTCTAAACCTAAGCTTAACAATAACCCTAACCATAACCCTAACTGAAACCTAGCATTATCCATAATCATAACCTTACCTAACACTAACCCTACCCCTAAACCCTAACCCAATCCTAAGCCTAACCCTAAACCTAAACCTAATGCTAACCCTAAACCTAATCCTAACCCTAACCTAACCCTAAACCTAACCCAAACACTAACTATAAT
The DNA here is from genome assembly GCA_007922755.1 of Pedetes capensis. NCBI lineage: Eukaryota > Metazoa > Chordata > Mammalia > Rodentia > Pedetidae > Pedetes > Pedetes capensis. Next base: position 12,347 of record VMDO01028259.1, read on the forward strand.
CCTAACCCTAACCCTAGTCCTATCACTAACATAACTGTAACCCTAAAGGTAACCCTAACCTAAACCCTAACCACAAACCTAACCTAACCCTAACAACTATAACCCTAAACCTACCTAACAATAACACAAACCCTAAGCCTAACCCTAACACTAATCCTAAACCTAACCCTAACCTCACCCTAATCCTGACACTTACTCTAACCCAGATCTAACCCTAACCCTGAATCTAACACTAACTAACCCTAATATTAAAACTAGGCCTAAATCCTAACACTAACCAATGGCCTAAACCTATTACTATACCCTAAACATATCCATAACCCTAACCGTAATTCTAACCCTAATGCTAAAACTAACAATAGCCCCAAGTATACCCTAAACCTAACTCTAATGCTACCTAACACTAAATCTAGAACTAACCCTAATCATTAACACTAACCAAGAACCTAACGCTCACCCCAACATCACCCATTCACAGATCCCTTCCCTGAACATAACCCTAACCCTAACCATATACCTAAACCTAACACAGCCCTAACCATATCCCTAAATCTATTAAGTGCAATGGGGATCTGTGTGAATGGAGATCTGCTTAGCAAACAAAAGCTAAAGATGCTGTGTTGAAGGAAGTCCTAAGTAACAAGAAATCAGCAAAGAGGAACTTTATTTCAAATGTACTGCCACATAGAAAACAGGAATACACACACACACACACACACACACACACACACACACACACACACGAGTTTCTTTTGGCATACCAAGGAAAAGGCACTTTGCAAAATAATGAATGCTGCTGCAAAATCACAGCATGGAAGCTGGTAAAGATATTAATTTTCAAGACTTCTATGTACAGAGGGTCGCTATGAATTGGATACTGACTCAACGGCACCTAACAACTGTTGGGGTTTCAGCTCTAGCCCGGCTAAAGTTAGGGCCAAACCCTCAACATACCAACGTGGCCGATGTCGGGAAAGAAGGACCTCGGGAGACCTTCAGATGGTTAAGGAAAGGTTGGTAAGGTTTATTGGGGTGCTCCTCTGATGGAGAGCAAGGAGCAAGCAGCCCCTATAGAGCAAGGCTCTATCCCTTTAAGTGCTGGCTTTAGGCCTGCAGCATAGAATGCTGCAGGCTAAGTGCTGGTACAGCTCAGCCTTAAAGGCACAGCCACAGCCGCTGATGTTTGGTTGAGGTCCAATGGTCTTGACTCTCACGGCTCGCCTTCTTTACCCCCCTCCTTCCCAAGGATGGGAGTAGTTGGGAGGCTCTTTGTGGCTTGCTAGATGCCTTCAGCTCTTCGGGGCCCCTGGGCTTGATCTCGCCGGCTTGCTAGATGGTCTTGCTGCAGTAGGGAGCGCTGGTCCACGTGATGAGTTTCAGGAGACGGTCAGAGAGGTGAGGATCAGTGGTGCTACAGGGAACAATAGGGGTGAAGATGTGGTCCAGGAGCCCAGATTTTATAGGGTCCTGGAGGGGTCACATGGTGGGGTTCAGCCAATCAGGACACACAGCTGGCCGGTACAGTGGTCAAACGGACATAACTGCCAAATAGAGACAGTTACTACCTGCAAGGTGGTGAGGGGAGCCAATCAAAATCAAGGTGGTTAAGGCTGGTCAAGCTGGCCAGGGGCCATCTTTGCTCACTCGATGGGAGGGGCTGTTTTGAGTGAGTGAGATGAGCCCTGGGGTCAACTAGGGGTCAGCCCCTCAGCCTGTTATGAGGGACCCTAGCTGGGAAATATAATTTTAAAAATCCCCAACAAACAACAACGACAACAAATGATAGAGTTGAGCAAGATTGCAAAGACCAAAGCATGTTCATGATAGAGTTTTACAGATAAAATCAGACATATATTTAGACCTAACTCTACACCTAACCTTAACCCTGTCCTTATTCATAACCTAACCATAACCATAACCCCACATACATCTAACCCTAACCTTAACCCTGAAGTAAACCCTAAACCTAAATTCTGACCCAACCCCTATCACTCTTGAGGGAAATGAGGATCAGTGGAAATGTGGATCTGCTTTGGCAACAAAAGGTGAAGAAGCTGGGTTGAAGGAGGTCATGGGTAAAATGAAATTATTTAAGAGGAATAGTAATTCAAATATTCCTTCCTGGACAACACAGGATTACAGACATGCACACACTTATTTCTTTTGGCATAGCAGGGGAAGGGCATTGTGCACAAGGATAAACACTGCTGTAAATCTTAAACATGCAGACAGGTGAAAAGGCATTCATTTTGAAGTTTTCATCAACAGAGTTGAACAGGTTCTCAAAGTTCTGAGGCATATTCATGAGAGAGTTTCAAAGATAAATATGGATTTATATTTGGACATAGCCATAGCCATAACCCTACTCCTAAACCTAAAACTAACCATAACCCTAACTCTAACCAAACCCTAGCACTAACCATAACCCAACCCTATCTAAGTCTAACACTAACCCTAACCCTAATCTTAACCCTAATCCTAAACCTCACCCTAACACTAACACTAACACTAACACTAAACCTAACCCTCACCCTAACCTAATCCTAAACCTAACACTTACACTAACCTAAATCTAAACCTAACCCTAAACCTAGCACTATCTAACCATAACATTAAAACTAGACCTAACCACTAACACTAATCAAAAGGCTAAACGTATTACTTAAAACTAAACCTAACACTACCCTAACACTAACCCTAACCCTAAACCTAACCTTAATCCTAAAACTAACCCTATCCTAACCCTACCACTAACCATAACCATAACCCTTGACCTAACCCTAATCCTAAACTAACCCTAACCCTAACCCTAACCCATAACCTAACCCTAGCAGTAACCATAACTCTAACCCTACCTAACTCTAACACTAAAGCTAAACCAAACCTTAAGCCTAATCCTAAACCTAACCTTACCCTAACGCTAACCATAACCCTGATACTAACAGTAAAAGTAACCCTAATCCTAACCCTAAATCTAACCCTAACTCTAACACTAAACCTAATACTAATGCAAACCTTAATCCTAAGCCTAACCCTAACTGGAACCCTAAAAATAACCCTAAACCTAATGCTAACCCTAACCTAGCTCTGAACCTAACCCTAACCCTAACCCTAACCCTAACAATATCACTAACCATACCCATAACCCTAAACCTAACTCTAACCTTAACCATAACCATTACCTAACACTAACACTAAATATCTACCTAACCCTACCTACCTCTAACACTAATCCTAACCCTAACCCTAGCCCTAACCATAAACTTAATGGTACCTAAAAGAAAAACTAACCCTAAACCTAACCCTAACCCTAGCCCTAGCAATAACCATAACCCTAACCCTACCTAACACTAACACTAACCTTAAACCTTAATCCAAACCTAATACTAAACCTAACCCTACCCTAACACTAACCCTACACCTAACCCTAACCCTAACCTAAATCTAAACCTAGCCCTAATCCTAACCCTAACCCTAACACTAACCTAACCCCAACAAGAATCATAAACCTAACACTACCTAACTCTAACCATTACCCTAACCATAACCATAAACCTAAAAGTAACCCTGACCATAACTGAACCCTAAACCTAACTCTTAACCTAACCTAACTCTAAATCTAACCTTAATCCTAACTCTAAATAAACCTAACATTAAAACTAGACATAAACCCTAACACTAACCAATAGGCTAAACCTATTACTAAACCCTAAACATAACACTAACCCTAACCCTAACCCTAACCCTAACAGTAAGAGTAACCCAAATGTAACCCTAACTCTAACCCTAACCCAAACCCTAATCTAACCCTAGCACTAACCATAACCCTAATCCTACCTAACTGTAACACTAACCCTAAATCTGACCCTAATCCTTATCTGAAGCCTACCCTTTAACCTAACCTTAACACTAACATTAAACCTAAACCTAACCCTAACCTAACCCTAAACCTAGCCTAACATTATTTCAAATGTTACTTCCTGGACAACACAGGATTACAGACATACACACACATGCTTCTTTTGGCATACCAGGGAAAGGGCATTGTGCAGAAGATTCAACGCTGCTGTAAATCTTAACCATCCAGACTGGTGAAAAGGCATTAATTTCGAAGACTTCATGGACTGAGTTGAACAGGTTCTCAAAGACTGAGGCATGTTAATGACAGAGTTTCACAGATAAATATAGGTGTATATTTGGGCATAACACTAACCATAACCATAACCCTAAACCTAGCCCTAAAACTAACCCTTACCCTAACCCTAACCAAACTCTAGGACTAACCATAACCCAACCCTACCTACATCTAACACTAACCCTAACCCTAAACCTAATCCTAATCTTAAACCTAACCCTAACACTAACACTAACAATAAACCTAACCCTAACTCTAACTTAACCCTAATCCTAACACTTACCCTAACCTAAATCTAAACCTAACCCTAATCCTAGCACTACCTAAAAATAACATTAAAACTAGACCTAACCACTAACACTAATCAATAAGCTAAACCTATTACTAAAACCTAACCCTAACCCTAACACTAACCCAAACACAAACCGTAACAGAACCCCTAAACCTAACCCTAACACTAACCCTAACCATAACCTAACCCTAGCAATAACCCTAACCCTAACCCTACCTAACTCTAACAGTAGCCATAAATCTAACCCTCAACCTTATCCTAAGCCTAACCCTAACCCTAAACCTAACACTAACTCTAAACATAACCCTAACCCTAACCTAAACCTCAATCTAATGCTAACATTATCCCTAACCCTAAACCTAACACTAGCTCTAAACATAACCCTAACCCTAACCTAAACCTCAATCTAATGCTAACATTATCCCTAACCCTAACCCTATTAATAACCATAAACGTAACCCTAAACCTAACCCTAACCTTAACCCTAACCCTAACACTTACCAAAACACAACCATACCTAACTCTAACACTAACCCTAAACCTAACCCTAATACTAAACCTAACCATAACACTAACCCTAAACCTAACCTAACTCTTACCCTAAACCTTGCTCTAACCTTACTCTAAGCCTAACCCTAATCGCAGCACAACCTAACACTTACATTAAGACTAGACCTAAACATTAACAACAGTCGATAGGATAAACCTATTACTAAACACTAAACATAGGGGCTGGGATTTAGCTCAGTGGGTAAAGCGCTGCACTGCAGTCTCTGAGGTCCTGAGTTCAATTCCCAGCACTGCAAAAATGGGCGAAGGGCCTGGCAATCCACTCCGAAGGCAATCCCGAAACAGTCAGCTATGAGTCAGATACCGACTCGACGGCACCTAACAACAACAACAACAACAAACACTAAACATAACCCTAGGCTGGGATTTGGTTCAGTTGGTAGACCACTGCGTGCAGTTTCTGAGGTCCCGAGTTCAATCCCCTGCACTGCAAAAATGGGAGAAGGGCGTGACAATCTACTCCCAAGCCAATCCTGAAACAGTCAGCCATTGAAAACCCTATGTGGGTTGATGAATGTTGATGTATGTCAACATCAAGGATGAATGTTGCTGTAAGTCCTAACCATGCAATCAGGAGAAAAGGCATCCATTTTCAAGTCTTCTTCAACAGAGTTGAACAAGATTTCAATTGCCCAGGCATGTTCATGACAGAGTTTCACAGAAAAAATCAGATATATATTTGGACCTAACCCTAACCTAAACCTAACCCTAACCCTAACCATAACCTTAACGCTAGCCCCTAAACAAACCTAAACCTAACCCTAACCCTAACCCTAAAAGTAACCATAATCCTAACACTAACCCGAATCCTAACCCTCACCCAGCACACATCCCATCCCTGACTATAACCCTAACACTAACCCCACCAATAGTCCTAACTATAACTTAACCCTAAACCTAACCTTAACCCTACATAACTCTAACCCTAAACTTAACCCTAAAACTGAATCCTAACCCTAACCATAAACCTAACACTAAACCGAATCCTACCTGACCCTAACACTAACTGTAGCACTAACTCCTAACACTAAACATAAGGCTAACCTTAATCCTAAACCCTAACCTTAACACTAGTCCTAAACCTAAACCTAACCCTAACCCTAAATCCTAAGCCTAACCCTAAACATAACACCAAACCTATCCCTATCTGCACATAACACTAACACTAGCCCTAACCCCTAACACTAACCATAAGGCTAACCCTAATCATAACACTAATCAAAACCCTAATCCTAACCCCAAACCTAACCCTAACCCTACCAAACTCTAAATCTATACCTCACAGTAATCCACAACACTAACCATGACCCTAATGCTCACCCTCAACCTAACACATGCACAGATCCTATCCCCGACCACAATCCTAACCCTAACCCTAAACCTAAACCTAACCCTAACACTAACACCAAAGCTAACCCTAAACTTTAGCCTAACCCTAAATCCTAACCCTAACCCTAACCCTACCCAACCCTAACAATAACCCTAGCCCTAACTCCTAACACTAACTATAAGGCTAAACCTAATCCTAAACCCTAAATTTAACCCTAACCCAAACCCTAACACTATTGAGTGTAATGAGAATCAGTGAATTTGTGGATCTGCTTCTAGAACAAAAGCTAAAGAAGCTATGTTGAAGGAGGTCATAGGTAACACAAAATTATCAAAGAGGAACATTATTTCACCTGTTACACCATGGACAACCCGGGATTGCAGACATACACACACATGTTTCTTTTGCCATACCAAGGACAGGGCAATGTGCACAAGGATGAATGCTGTTGTAAATCCTAACCATGCAAGCAGGTGAAAAGGCAGTCATTTTGAAGACTATTTCAACACAGTTGAAACAAAATTTCAAACACCCAGGCATGTTCGTGACAGTGTTTTGCAGATAAAGTCAGATATATACTTGGACCTATCTCTAACGATAAACCTAACCCTAACCCTACCTAACTCTAACTGTAACACTAACCTGAACCCTAAACCTAAACCGCAACCCTAACTGTAACCTAACCTTCATCCTTGCACACATCCCATCCCTGACCAAAACTATTAACATAACCCTACACCTAACCCTAAACATAACCCTAACCTAAACCCTACATAACTCTAACCCCAGGGCTATACTTAAAGCTTGTCCTAACCCTAAATCCTAACCCTACCACTAACCCTAACCAAACTCTAAACCAAACCCTACCTGACCCTAACACTAACTGTAGCACTATCTCCTAACACTAAAATAAGGGTAACCCTAATCCTAAACCCTAACCCTAATGCTATTCCTAAACCTAAATCTAATCCTAACCCTATTTCCTAAACCTATCCCTAAACCTAACCTAACCCTAAATATAACACTAAACCTAACTATATCTACACCTAACCCTAACACTAGCCATAAACCCTAACACTAACCATAAGGCTAACCCTAATCATAACACTAACCAGAACCCTAAACCTAACCCCAAACCTAACCCTAACCCTAACATAACCCTAACCATAACCCTAACCCTAACACTAACTGTACCCATATACCTAACCATAAACAAACCCTAACCCTAACATTAACACTAAACTTAACCTTACTTAACACTAACCCTAAAACGAACCCTAAGGTTTACCATAACCCTAAATCCAAAACCAACCCCTAGCCTAAACCTAACCCTAACCCTAACCCTAACCCAACCTACGCCTAACACTAAACCTAGCCCTAACCCCTAGCACTATCATAAGGTTAAAACTAATCTTAAATCCCAAGCATAACCCTAAACCTAATCATAACCCAACTATAACCCTAACTCTGACCCTAAAACCTAACCGTAACTAACCCTCATCCTAACCCTAACCATAGCACTAACCCCTAACCCTAACCATAAATATAAACCTAAACATAAGCCAAACACTAACAATAACACTAACAATAAATCCTAAACCAAAGCCTAATCTAAAACTAACCCTAACTCTACCTAACCCTAACACTAACCCGAGCCCTAACGCCTAACACTAACCATAAAGCTAATCCTAAACTCTAAATCTAGCCCTAAATCCAACCCTAACCCTAACCCTAATCCGAATCTTAACCCAAAACCTAATCCTAACACTAAATCCTAACCCTAATCCAAACCTAATCCTAAACCTATCGCTAAACACATCCCTCAGTATCCATACTAAACTTAGACCTAACCCTATCCAGACACATAAACCTAACCCTAAGCCAAACCCTAACACTAATGCTAAATACTAAACCTAACCCTAACCTAAACCTAAACCTAACCCTACCTAACCCTAACACTAACCTGAGCCCTAACTCCTAACATTAACCATACAGCTAACCCTGCTGCTAAACTCTAACCCTAACCCTAGCCCCAAACCTAAACCATACCCTAACCTGAATCCTAACCCAAAACCTAAACCTAAAACTAAATCCTAACCCTAAACCTAACCTAATCCTAAACCTATCCCTGCCCTAACCCTAACTACCCATAAAACTAAACCTAGACTTAACCCATAACACTAACAAGACTAACACAAATCATGACACTAACCATAACTCTAAGCCTAACCCTAACCCTAATCCTAACCCTAACTTAACCCTAACCATAACACTAAACTTAACCCTACCAAACCCTAAAACTAAACCTAACACTAATCCTTAACACTAACCAAAACCCTAACCTTCACCCTCAACTGCACCTATGCACAGAACCCGTCCTTGACCCAACCCTAAACCTAACCTTAAACCTAACACTAACACTAATCCTAATGCTAAACTTAAGCCTAACCCTAAATCCTAACTCTAACCATAGCCTAACCTAACCTTAACCCTAACCCTACGTAACCCTAACACTAACCCTAGCTATACCTCCTAACACTAAGCCTAAGTCTAACCCTAATCCTAAACCCTAACCCTAACCGAAAACCTAACCTTAACCTAAACCTAACCGTAACCCTGAACTTAACCCTAAATCTAACCATTCATGCAGGTGAAAAGACACTCATTTTGAAGACTTCTTCGACAGAGTTGAACAACATTTTAAAGACCCAGGCATGTTCATGACAGAATTTCACAGATAAAGTCAGATATATATATATTGAGACCTAACTCTAACACTAACACTAACTTGAACCCTACATAGCTCTGACCCTAATCCTAACACTAAACTTAACCCTAACCCTAAATCCTAACCCTAACCCTAATCCTAAATCCTAACCCTAACCCTAACCTAACCCTAAACTTATCCCTAACTCTAAACCTACCTACCCATAACACTAAATCTAGACCTAATCCCTAACACTAAGCATATGGCTAACCCTAATCATAACACTTGGGAGAAGGACCTGGCAAGCCCCTCCCAAAAATCAATCTGCCATTGAAAACCCTATGCACAGCAGAGAAGCACTGACAATGGTGTTTCCCTTTGTACAGAGGGTCGCTATGAGTCGGATACCAACTCGACGGCACCTAACAACAACAACAACAATCATAACACTAACCATAACCATAACCGTAGCCCTAACCCTAACTTAAGCCTAACCCTAACCCTAAACTTAACCCTACCTAAACCTAAAACTAAAACTAACACTAATCCCAAGCACTTACATGAGCCTAGCACTCACCCTCAACTCACCCACACACAAAACCCATCCTTGACTACCACCCTTACCCTAACCCTAAACCTAACCCTAGCCCTAACAAATAACACTAAACCTAAGCCTAAACTTTAACCCTAACTCTAACTCTGAACCTACTTACCCATAACACTAAACCTGGACCTAACACCTAACATTAACCATATGGCTATCCCTAATGATAACATTAAACATAACCCTAACCCTAACCCTAAACCTAAACCTAACCATAACCCTAAACAAACTCTATCCCTAACCCTATCTGAACCTAACACTAAGCCTAACCATAAATACTAACACTAACCATAAGGATAACCCTAATTCTATACCCTAACCTTAACCCTAAACCTAACCCTAAACCTATGCCTAACCATGCAAGAAGGTGAAAAGACATTCATTTTGAAGTCTTCTTCAACAGAGTTGAACAAGATATCAAAGACCCAGGCATGTACATGACAGCATTTCACATATAAAGTCAGATATATATGTGGACCTAACTCTTACCCTAACTCTAACACTAACCGTACCAAACACTAGCACTAATCATAGCCCTAAACCCTAACATTAAACATGAGACTAATCTTAACCATAACACTAACCATAAAACTAACCCTAACCCTAATCCTACTTCCAAATAAAACTAAACCTAAACCTAACACCTAACACTAATCATAAGGCTAAACCTAATCATAACACTAACAATAACCTTAACCCTAACATAACCCTAACCCTAACCCTAGCACTAAACTTAACACTAACCCTAAATCCTAAAACTAACCCTAACCCTAACTGCACCCTAACCCTAGCCCTAAATAGTAATATTAACATAAGCCTAAACCTTACTCTAACCCTAACAATAACACTAACACTAAAATTAACCCTCACCTTTAACCCTAACCCTAACCCAAACCTAAACCTAACCCTAACTAAACCAAACACTAACACGAGCCCTAACTCCTGACACTAACCATGAGGCTAACCCTAATCCTAAAATCTATCCTGAAACATAACCCCAACCATAACCATAACCATAACCATAATCCTAACTTTAAACCTAATCCTACCCTAAATCCTAACCCACATCCTAAACCTAAACATAACCGTAACCCTAACCCTAAATACAAATAACCCTAACCCTAGATGTAACCCCTAACACTAACCATAAGGTTAACCCTAATCTAACACTAACCATAAATGTACCCATAACCCTAACCATAAACCCAACACTGGCTTAAACCTAACCCTAACTCTAACCTAACACTACCTAACCCTAAACCTAAACCTAACACCAATCTCTAACACTAACGATAAACCTAATCCTCACTCTCAACCTCACCCATGCACAGATCCCATCCCTGACCACAACCCTAACCCTAAACCTAAACCTAATACTAAACCTAATGTGAACCCTAACCCTAAACTTAAGCCAAACCCAAACCCTAACCTAACCTTAACCCTAACCCTAACCCTAACCATGCAAGCAGGTGAAAAGACATTCATCTGGAAGACTTCTTTGACAGAGTTGAACAAGATTTCAAAGACCCAGGCATGTTCATGACAAGTTTCACAGATAAATTCAGATATATATTTGGACTTAACTCTAACCCTAACCCTAACCCTAAACACAAGCCCTAACCCTACCTAACCCACACCACTGCACACATCACATCCCTGTCCAAAATCCTAACCCTAACCCTACACATAACCCTAACAATAACCTAAATATAACCCTAACCTTAACGCTATCTAACCCTAATCCTAACCCTAAAACTAAACTTTATCCTAACCCTGAATCCTAACCTTAACAGAAACCGTAACCTAACCCTAAACCTAATCTTAACCCCAAGCCTAAACCTAAACCTAACCTTAACCCTAACTTTAAACCTGAACCTGAACCTTATCCTGATCCTAAATTGTAAATCTAACATTAATCCTAACCCTAACCTTAACCCTAAACCTAGCCATAACCTTAACCCCAACACTAACCCCAACCTATCACTAATCCTAACCCTATCCTTACACCTGACTCCTAACACTAACCATTATCCTAACCCTAACCCTAACCCTACCCCTAACTCTAAGCTTAACAATAAACTTAAACCTAACCCAAAATCCTATCCATAACCCTAACCATAAACTGACCCTATCCCTAGTCCTATCTAACCCTAACACTAACCTGAACCCTAACTCCTAACACTAACCATAATCCTAAA
>VMDO01028260.1:0-24198 GCA_007922755.1 Pedetes capensis
TTGCAGATGTGTGACAGATGTAGAATGCAAACCCAAGTCTGGAACAGGAATCACTTCCTACAAGGACAAATCACTCCTCCTTCCAGGGTTGAATGTATCTGGTGTAAAATGAGCTGTCATCAACTGGCTGGCAGCTCGAAAGTATCTAAATTAATCTCTGCTCTTGTCCTTCAAACCTACTTCCCTCAGTCTTTCTTATCATAGTTCACTGAAACTTCATCCTCCCAGTTGCTTAGGTCAAATATCTTGGATAATTCTTGACATCTTCTTTTTGCTCATCTACATTTGACCTATCATCAAATTATGCCTATAATTCCAGCAACTCAGAAAGCTGAGGCAGAAGGATTGCAGTTTCAAGGCCAGAGGCAGCCTGTGCAACTTAGTGAGAACCTGTTTTAAAATAAAAAATAAAAAGGGAGCTAGAGGTACAGCTCAGTGGTAGAACACTTTCCTAGCATGTGGAAGGCATGGGTTCAACCACCTAGTACCGAAGAAAAAAAAGAAAAACTCAATTAAACCAAAAGTTTGCTCTTTGACACAATCAACAAAATTGACAAACCTTTATGTGTACCAACCAACAAAAAAGAGAGAAGGCTCAAATGACTAGAATCAGAGATAAAAGAGAAGACATTACTACTAACCTTACAGAAATGGAAAGGATCATAAAGTCACACTATGAGATATAAAATCCATGTAAAGTGGTAAGATTTCAAACTTTTATCCCATTCCCTTTGTCGGTTTTGTTTTTGTTGTTTGTTTTGTTTTGCTTTGTTTTGTTTAGTTTTTTGAGATAGGGTCTCACTAAGTTGCCCAAGCTGGACTTGAGCTCTATATAGTCCAGACTGGTCTCAAATGTGTGATCCTTTTGTGTCAGCCTCATGAGCAGCTGGGAATACAGAGATGCACCACCAGGTCTGGCTTCACACTATGCTTTTCACTGAAAGCCTCACATTTGTTCCACTCACCACAACTAACTGTTAGTGGAGTTGGCTACCTCCACAAAGCTTAGCAGGACATAGCTGAGACCCAAGGACACACCTTGAATAAAACATTCACATTAAAGGGAAACTTCGCTATATGCAAAAGAAGGCACACCTTGGAGCCTAGAAAACAATACATCAGCAACTGAGCAATCTTCTCAGTGCATCATTCCAAATTTTTTGTGATTCTTGATCTCAGCTTAGTAGACCACACAAGTGCAAAGACTTGTAAAAGCTGAAATTTTCAAAGAACTAATTTGATTCCTATCAAGGGCAATGCATTGTATGCCTTTGTTTCTTTACCACTTATTTATTTAGCTGAATTACAGATCAGCTTAAAAAGTCCAGTAAGATGAAATAATCTCTTTTAGAAGGGCAATTGTACAAAAAGAACCATATCTGAGAGCAGAGAAGCCGTGAATTCTACCTGCTTCATCCTAAAGTAAGTCTTGGGCAAGATTCCTATGTCCCAGAATATTGTTCAAGATACAAAGCACATATTGTTTAAGATACAAAGACAAAATATCATATGTGTCTATAAAATAAATAAATAAATAAAATGTGTAATATCATTGTTGTTGTTGTTGTTGTTAGGTGCCGTCAAGTCGGTATCCGACTCATAGCGACCCTCATAGGGTTTTCAATGGCTGTTTCGGGATTGCCTTGGGAGTGGATTGCCAGGCCCTTCTCCCATTTTTGCGGTGCTGGGAATTGAACTCGGGACCTCAGAGACTGCAGCGCAGCGCTTTACCCACTGAGCCAAATCCCAGCCCCGTGTAATATCATATGTGTCTATAAAATAAATAAATAAATAAAATGTGTAAGAACCATTTATATTTCTATATTTTTGTTTGTATATATTTATTTTTGATATGAGGTCTGTGTTTCCCAGGCTGGCCTTGAACTTCTGAGCTTCAGCAATCCTTCCCCCTCAGCTTCCCAAGTGGCTGGGACTGCAGGCTTGCACCACCACACCCAGCAATAAGAATTCTATGTAAGGACCACTTGTCAGAAAAATCTTTTTTTGAGAAGCCACAGGTAACCTAAAAGAGTGGATTTCATGGGAGCAGCTTTCCTGGTGTGGAAAATATTTTCTTACATCATTGCCTCATCAACCCGTCTATTCTTTCTAAGAGTCTCAGAAGAGTGACATAGTCTCCTGAGAAGCATGGAGCAAGACCTGGGGAGACCTAAGGATACTCTTGATGAAGCATTCTCAAGGACATTGAGCGTCACTTGGCATGCTTCCAGGAAATCCAGTCCTCCTGGATAAATCTGATTTATCAGATTTCCAACCATAGAATATCCATGAATCCCAATGTTGTTGTTGTTGTTAGGTGTCATCCGGTCGTGTCCAACTCATAGCAACCCTCATAGGTTTTCAATGGCTGGTTGTTTCAGGATTGCCTCAGGAGTGGAATGCCACGTCCTTCTCCCGTTTTTGTGGTACTGGCAATCGAACTCAGGACCTCAGAGACTACAGAGTGGCTCTCTACCAACTGAGCTAAATCCCAGCCCGAATCCCAACATAGGCAGGTCTAAAAGATCTTTAAGACTCTGGGAAAGAAAAAAAAAAATCTCATAATCCCAGTGACTCAAGAGGCAGAGGCAGGAGGATCGCAAGCTCAAGACCAGAGGCAGTCTGTGTAATTTAGCCAGACCCTGTCTCAAAAACTAAAAAAAAAAAAAAAAAAAAAAAAAAAAAAAAAAACCACCTCAGGCAGTTAAAGTCAACCCAAACCCAGATGCCCGTGTTATCTGCTGTTCTCAATGTGTTGGTAAGACAAGCAGATTTTTTTTCTAAAACAAAGAGGCAATGCTTCTTGCAGTGGAAATGATTTCTTGTGCCCATCTGCCTCACAAAGCCCACAGCCAGGAGGCTTCACTGGTGGGTTTTTTGTTGGTTTCAGCTTCCACCAGAATTGTGACCAACTTTGAGAGGGAAGTGTCAGGAAACATTTCAGGTATTCATCACTCTAAGAAAAGACAGGAACCATTCTTACTGAGGATGGAATCCCTTCCAGTTGCAGGAGTGAAACAGAAAGCCGCGTGGCTGGCTCGCTCTCTCCCCCAGCTCTGTCTCAGATTTCTGGAAATGTTTACTGTACCTTATCTAGACAGCAGCTGACACAGGCCAATGATTCACTTTGGGTTGACAAAGCGATCTCCTGGGGATAATAATCTCTTTAGTCTGTGGTTGTAGAATTGTTACTCACTCTTACAGAGACAATACCAAAAAGAAAAGACAAAGAAAAACCTGAGAAACAAATATATAAGGGGCAAGTTGTCAGTAATAAGCTTCTACCATGACATAACTTCCAGGTAATTTCCATCATCCTCCCAACTCATCATAGCTTCACCTTCCCTCTGTGTGGGTGCGACAATGATTAGTGTGAGCGTGAGATTAAGCTTCTAGGTCTTCTTTTCACACATCCTGACTGTCACTGGCCTTCTGTCCTCAGGCAGCCTGGAAAGACAGAGGGAGGCTCCTGGCCCCTCCCTTCTCCATCCCATCTTCCTGAGGAGGCTGGAGGAAAGCTGTACCTGCTCTGCTCAGGCCTTCTGGGCAGCTCCTTGGGATCTGCCTGCCCAGAGACAGGTCCTGCTGCCCCTGGCTGCCTGGGCAGTCCGCCTCTGGAGGAGGGCAGAGAGGGTGGCAGAAGGGACCTGCGGTTGGCAAGTGGTTGAGTGAGTTTAATTCTGGAGAGTTATTTATAGTTAAGAAGCTTACGTGGCCATCACCTACACTTTGTCCTCCCATCCAGCACTGATTGGTGACAGCGTTGATTTTAAAAGATCTCTTTCTGTCATAGTTAAATTCACAGAGACAGTGTTGACTGGTGGTTGCCAGAGGTTATGAGGAGGGAGGGATGGGGGAGTTATTCTCTGATGGCCATAGAGTTTCAGCTTTGCACTATGAAAAAAGCTCTCTGCGGGTGGATGGTGGTGATGCTTACACCACAAAGTGAATGTCCCTAACTGCCACGGAGCTGCACACTTAAAAATGGCTGTGATAGTAAATCTGATGTGTGTTTTCCCATAATTTTTTTTAATGGAGAAAAAATTCTTATTGCAATGTTTCACGGGGTTGGGAAGCTTCTGTTTGATCAGATGCTTGACTTTTAGTTCCAGTGATTTAAAAGAGCTGGAAAAGTTGAAAGGAGACATCAGCTGTGCTCTTTTGTCCCATGAAGGGATTCCCCTCCAGATAACATTCCTGGCCTCGCCACTTTCTCACTCAGTCCTGCCATGGGAGAAACAGGGGCTGCCCTACAGATAACTCTTGCTGGCCCTTAGGCCCCAGGCTGCCTTCAGGAGGCGGCCAGGTAGGAAACCTTCCTACCTCCACAGAGGTCCCAGTGACCCTGCTCTTCCCAGAAGGGGACAGATTCATTTAAATCTGGCATGAAGTATAAGGAAATCAGTTTGTGCATTAAACTATATAATTTTACTAACTCATTCAGCCACCAAAAAGTTAATAAGTACTTGTTATATTCCAGACACCATTCTAAGCACATGGGACAGAGCAATAAAACTCTACTTTTATCTCTGTCCAATTTCTGGGTCAATTCTTCTTTGCAGGAAAAAAAAAAAAAAAAAACTAGAGAAGGAACAAGGAAAAGGGTTATGCACCAATCCCCAAAACCTCCGTAATTAATATAATTTTATTCTAATTAGCTCAATATAAACTATATATCAGATTCTTCATATATCCCAAATTGAAGTCAGCATTACTCCACCATCTCTCTAAATTCTTACCAATGCCGGAAATATGGAAATTTACAAAGGAAGACTAAAGAATAACAATAACCCAAAAGCATATCCTAAAATTAGGATAGTCATATACTGCCATGCTTAGAGGTTAAAGCCAAAAAAATCAACAGAAAATGGGCAAGATGAGCCATCTGTGGAAATTATCCTGGGAAATAAACCACCCAAGACATGATTCACAAGCATACTGCTAGTAATTTGAGGGTACTTTCTAAGGCTCACCAAGGGGTCTAGCATGCTTCCCTAAAAGAGAACTCATCAATTTACAATGTAACTAGTACACAATTAGCAGTAATTTAAGAAATTACAAACTGCCCTAAGGAAATGGCAGAGGTTTGGGATGAGAAATA
This sequence comes from Pedetes capensis, assembly GCA_007922755.1. Classification (NCBI taxonomy): domain Eukaryota; kingdom Metazoa; phylum Chordata; class Mammalia; order Rodentia; family Pedetidae; genus Pedetes; species Pedetes capensis. The sequence continues at coordinate 5,102 of VMDO01028260.1, forward strand.
AAGAATATGGAAAGTGAATAGCATGGCAGAATTCATACACCGTAGGTGAAGAAACACTCTGAACCTGAAGACAGGATAGCTCAGAAATATTCCTAGGACCAAGAGCAAATCATCTTATTCCATAGTTGGATAGCTCCTAATTACAGCCAAATCTGTTCTTGCTCTCTATTCATTGGTCAATCCCCCATTCTAGTTGCTGGCCAGTGGACAAGTGGAAATGACCACTGTACACATCCGCTAGATATAATCCCCAGAAGAGGTAATGAGTGGCTGAACTTGTTTCCAAACTATTCCTAGTGAGACAGATCAAGTGGCTTGATCCTCCAGAGACTGTTCATCTTAAATCCCTCTAAAATGTTCGGTCTGTTTGTGTTCTTCAATGTTTACTCCTTCAAGTATATCAAGCCATGGAACATAAGCGAAATGATGTCTTTTTTCCTCTCTCTCTCTTCCCTCTTCCTCTCTCTCTCCTTCACCCTCTCTTGCCCTTTCCCCATCTCCTTCTCTCCCTCTTTCCCCTTGTCCCTCTCCCTATGTCTCTCCTTCTCCCTCTCTTTTCCTCTTTCCCCATCTCCCTCTTCTTCTCTTTCCCTCTCCCTCTCCCTCCACTCCCCCTCTCTCCCTCTCTCCCTTTCTCTCTCCATGTCCTTCTCCCTCTCCCTGTCTCTCCCTCTGTCTCTCCCTTCCCTTCTCCCTCAGCTTTACTCTCTCCCTCTCAATTTCCCCTTCACTCAGGCTCAACATCTTAAAAATATTCTTTGAATCCCTAATCTACACCATACCCTGATGATCTGCTATGGTGACAGCATATCTTCCCAGATTCCTGTGTTAGAAAAGTAATCTCCAGCACAACAGTCTTGGAACTTTTAAGAGGCAATTAGGCCATGAGAGCTCTGTCCTCATGAATGGTTTAAAGTCATTATTGTGCACGTGGGCTCCTGACTGTGGGAATTTATGTTGACTATTAAAGGAGTGCCTGTAGCCATAGCCCTGTGGAATCCGATCCAGTCAGATCTCCGAAGCTAAAGCAGGGTTGGGCCTGGTTAGTACCTGGATGGGAGACCACCTGGGAACACCAGGTGCTGTAGGCTTGGGAGAAGGACCTGGCAACCCCCTCCCAAAAATCAATCTGCCATTGAAAACCCTATGAACAGCAGAGAAGCACTGACAATAGTGTTTCCCCTGTTGTACAGAGGGTCGCTATGAGTCGGATACCGACTCCACGACATCTAACAACAACAACAACATTAAAGGAGTTGGGGCTGGGATTTAGCTCAGTTGGTAGAGTGCTGCTCTGCAGTCTCTGAGGTCCCTAGTTCAATTCCCAGCACTGCAAAAATGGGAGAAGGACCTGGCAATCCACTCCCAAGGCAATCCCGAAACAGTCAGCCATTGAAAACCCTATGAGGGTCGCTATGAGCCAGATACCAACTCAATGGCACCTAACAACAACAATTAAAGGAGTAGGGGGAAGGACCCGGTAGCTCACTCCCGAAAATTAATCAGCCATTATAGACCCTTTGAATAGCAGAGAAGCACTGACAGTAGTGTTTCACCCATCGTACATAGGGTCCCTATGACTTGGACACTGACTTGAAGGCACCTAACAACAACAACAACAATTAAAGGAATGAGTTTGGCCTCTCTTCTCTCATGTGTGCCCTCTTGCCCTTCCACCTCCTGCCATGGGATACGGAACAGAAGCCCCTCACCAGATGCTAGCTCCTCCATCTTGAATAGCCCAGCATCTACAACTGTGAGATATAAACTTCTTTTCCTTATAAATTGTCCAGTCACAGGTGTTCTGTTATAGCAGCCTAAACTGGACCAGGACATCCTCTAATCAAGTCCAAGAGATTTTTCATTCTAATCTTTTCTTCTACTTAACTCTACACCCTGAGAGCACCAAAATTATGTAATAACAACGTATTTCAGAGCACTAATTCAGGTAATTACCCATGCCCACTCCTGTGCCCACATAAATCATTCATTTCCCAATACTCCTTCTTCCCAGAGAGGGAGTCAGGAGCTACTCACAGTGGAATTTATAAAACCAAGAAAGAAAGAAACACAGCAAAGGGAGAAATGCATACTTCTTTCATTCAAACGCCCTGGTCTTGGGATAATACTGAAAGGTAGAAGCAATTCACCCAGGGTCCTATGGGCTGGAGTTGTGGACAGTATCTGAAAGTTCTCATGGTCCTTTGCTTGGGCCCAGCATTGTCATAAGAGGGTCCTGCCAGGGGTCTCACAGTCGACATGAGGGAACTCCTCATGAGGAGGACTCTGTGTGGACAGTCTCTGCTCCTGATGACCCTCTGGCCTCTGACTGACAGACCACTATCTCACATCTTCATAAAAGACAAACAAGATGAGGTACTAGAGAACAGGGTCCACTGTAGTGCGGAGAAGGCTGAAACCAATGTTGTCCACCTCCACCTTCCTTCTCCCTCCACCCCAGCTGAATGGATGGAAGTCAGAACCCCGAGAAAACACAGAACTGGACTTCTTTTACCCAGAAGTGACTAGAGTACATTTTCTGCAGGAAATAGAATAGAGACTTAGCAACAGAAATGTACATAGGGTCCCTATGACTTGGACACTGACTTGAAGGCACCTAACAACAACAACAACAACAATCAGTTCTCGGACAGCTATGAGTTTTGTTTATGTTGTTATATACTTCAAGAGGGCCTTTAAAATTTGTACCTGCTGCCCTCATATGACCAAAATATCTTTTTAATAAGCTCCCCGCATCCATCTTCCATATCGGTGCCAAATTAATCTTACTAAATGCCTAGTTTAACAATGCATTCGATGGCTCCCTGTTGCTTTCAGAATGAAGTCCAAACTCTTCAGCCCTGAGGCATCCTGAAAGGTCCTACACCATCTGCTCCCCAAGTACTTGCTAACGTTTTACCTTCTGCCATCTTCATGATGAATGTCTATTTCCAGAAAGCCTGCCCTCTGCCTTCCAGCCTCTCTACACTTTGTTCCTCATCTTCTCTCATCATCTTCACCTTACCTAAATGTTCTCCATTTCTTTCTTTTATATAAATCTTAACTCACTTCAGCCATTCAACAACTGGTTTTCCAAGCCCATCCCGTTTCCAGTTTTCTAAACATATTTATCCATCTTCATGCTTCTAAGTCATAAGAAAAGTAGCAATGGATCGCTGACGGTGAAGAGAGGAAAGGCAACTTATCTCAAGGTGGGCCTGCTAGGGAAGGCTCCCTGGAAAGTTTGTACATGTGCTGGACAATACAGGTGGACCAGATTTAAACACAGAGAGATGTAGAAAGGAATGGAAGGAATCTTCAAGGAAGGGATGAAATTTAGACCAAAAAAACTCCCACATATTTGGGTATTTCTGAATGATCAAAGCAGACACAAGCTGACTTCCTCATTTTCTCAGCTCTTAAAATATTTATTGGCTGTACCGCTAACTTTTGTTATGCAGTTGATACCTATATCTGTACTATATCATCTTTCTGTGTATGCTACTTTATGTAAGTTTGCTTTTAACCTACCTATTGAAATGGTTTACAGATGTGACTTAAGTCTCCAGGTTGAAAAATATGACATGGTATGGGTGGCATGTCATAAAGATCGGAGCAGCACCACCTTATCAGTGATAATAGATGCACAGTTGGATTTTAGAGCTAAGCACTAACTTCTCAGTGAAGCAAAGTGCCATTTACTTCATGCTTAGATTTTCTAAGAAATGAAATACCTGAGGTAACAGACATATAGATAACAGTTAACAGTGACAATCACAGAATCTGGGCATAATAAAAGCAGTTAGGGAAAAGTTGGTAAACATGGGATTGAGGAGAAGATGATCCAGAATAAAGACAGCTGGAATTCCTGATGTTGTTAGATGCCATGGTCTTGGGTCCAGGTATTCCTGATGCAGAGAATTAAAACAACAACAAAAAGTGATGGTTCAAGCCTATGCTAAGGAGTTTTAAAACACAGGACTCTATACCCCATTACACAAAGGAGTCTCTGACCCTGACTGTCACTGCTAAAGAGCCCTCTTTTCTAAGCAGGAGGTTGTTGTCAGATGCCATCAAGTTGTGTCCAACTCACAGCCACCCTCAGAGGGTTTTCAATGGCTGTTTGGGGATTGCCTTGGGAGTGGATTGACTTTTGTGGTGCTAGGAATCGAACTCAGGACCTCAGAAGACTGCAGAGCAATGGTTAGAAAACTGAATGTGTTTTCCCATAAGATAAAATTGTTGTTGTTAAATGCTGCAGTTGTTGTTGTTGTTGTTGTTCGGTGCTGTCAAGTCGAGTCCAAATCATAGTGACCCTCATAGGGTTTTCAACGGCAGACTATTTTCGGGATTGCCTTGGGAATCAGTTGCCAGGTCCTTCTCCCATTTTTGCAGTGGTGGGAATCGAACTCGGGATCTTAGAGACTGCAGAGTAGCGCTCTACCAACTGAGCTAAATCCCAGCCCCAAATGCTGCAGAGTCAGGTCCAAGTCAGGTCCAACTCACAGCTACCATATGTACCATAGAAGGAAACACTCCTCGACATTGTGCCATGCCTGGCACTACGTCAGTGCTTCTCTGCTATTCATAGGGTTTTCAATGTCTGATTGTTTGGGGAATGGGCTGCCAGGTTCTTTTCCCATTTTTGCAGTGCTGGGGTCAAACCTGAGGCCTCAGAGCATACAGAGCAGCACTCAACCAATTGAGCTAAACTCCAACCCCATAGACAAAATAAATAATATTTTTAAATAGTTACCATCTTTTAGTATTCATTCAAGTAAATTTTGAATTAAATGGGTTTTTGTGTGCTGGTTCAGGTAATCAAGATTTTTATTGTCATTTCTATGTGGAAATATGTTCTGCGTGACAAACTCCTAACTTAGAAGTAAACTTCTAGAATATTAATCAAGGGTTTTTTTGTTTTGTTTTGTTTCTCTTTTTTGTTTGTCTTCTGAGGTTTTGGGGGCAATTGTTTGTTTGTTTGTTTTGTAGACGAGATCTCATCAGGTAGTGTGCGATGACCTAAAACTTGTATCTTCCTGCCTCAGCCTTCCCATATTAAGATGAAATTACAGGCATATGGCACCACACTTGGCTTCACAAGTCAATTTTTAATTCAGGATCTATCTGTATTTCTTCTATAATAGCTTCAGCTAACGGAAAATTACACTTAAGGCAGGAGTTTGGTGAATATCTTTTGGGAGGAAAAAAAAGAATGTATGTGAGTATTTCTAAATTCACTAGGTAAAAAGAGTAATGGTTCGTGTGCTAGATGGATCATCGAGGGGATGATAGTGGGGAATCGCAAGCATAAGATCGTTACTGAAGACTGAAAACGATAATAAACATTATCACAAGAGGGCAGAGAGGGTGGTTACATCACATACGCTTCTCCTCTTAGAAACCACAAATCAGACAAAACTGATGTGGATCAGCAAAGTGAAGCAAAATATTCAAAGGACTTTTGGAGTAAAATGGACTTAAGTATCCATGATGCTTTTTGGAAAAGCATTTAACACTTTAAAGCCATTGTGAAATCACATGATTCATTTTTTCACCTATTTATTTAATTTGGTTTTTTTTTCATTTATTTATTCAGCCAATGAAGTATCATATATTCTTGAATCTAATCTGCACTCAGGTTTTGCTGATTCCTTAAACAGAAGAGTTTGTTGGAAATTCTAATCTGCTCTTTCAACAGCTCCTTGTCCACAGGTCAACTGAGTACATATGATAGTGAAGTGATGGCAAGAACTGATTGCATTCAGTTATGAGCAATGATGAGTGTGAGGAATAATAAGTAAATTTTAAGAATGACAATAAATGAAATCATACATTATTGCATTGTATTGTTTTATGACATGAACAGCAGTTCTATAATTTTCCCCTAAACCAGCTCTCAACCATGAATCTAATCCGCATCTGATTTTCCATCCCTATAAAAACTGTTGAAAGGATGTGGATTAGATTTGAGAATAGACAATAGTTTCCCACCACTGTAGTAACCAGTTCCTCCAATTTAGCAGTTTAAGCAGCACAAATGCATTGACACAGTTACATTGGTCAGCAGTGCATGTGGACATCAGGTGTCCGCTTTCTGGGCTTTTACCTGGAGGTTCTGAAGAGACTCCTCCTAGAAGACCATTCAGGCTGTTGGCACAATCCAGTTCTTAGAGGTTACGACTGAGGTCCTTGTTCTCTTTCTGGCTACAGCTGGACCCACCCGAGCTCACAGGTGGACCTCTGCATAGAAGAGTCAACACCAGAGCATTAATCCCTCTCTGAATTCCCATTACCCAGCCAATTCAGGATAGAACCCTATTTCATTAAGGTCCTTAATATTAATTATATCTGCAAAGTCCCTTTTGACATTTAATATAACAGATTCACAAGTTCCAATTATTAGGGTGTAAATTTCACTGGGGGACCATTCCTCCTATCACTCAGTAACAATTAGTATCATTATAGAACTTCTTTTGTGTGTGTGTGTGTGTGTGTGTGTGTGTGTGGTACTGGGAGTTGGTCCCAGGGCCTCGCACTTGCATACTCTGCAAGTGCTGGACCACTGAGCTGTAATCCCAGCAATTTGGGAGGCAGAAACAAGAGCATCATGAGTTCAAAGCCAGAGACAACCTGGGTAACTTAGTAAGACCCTGATTCAAAATAAAAAATAAAAAATGGGCTGAGGGTGCAGTTTAGTGGTAGAGCACTTGCAGTGTATATGCAAGGCCCTGGGTTCCACCACCAAGTACTGCAAAAAAAAGAAAAAGAAAAGAAAAGAATTCTGTATTCAATGCATTCAATTCATAGTATGAAAAAAAAAAAAAGCTGATCACTATCCTTGTTGAAGTCCTGCCAACAAGTGGGCTCTTAGACATATGTTTCATAAACAACCTCACTTTTTAGCTTTTTTAAAATTTTTATTTAAACCATTAACTATTTTATTGGTCATTTATTATGGAATCATGAATATATAGAGAAACTATATATTAATACATAGCACGGATATGACCTGTGTGACTAATTCGTTGCTAAATCTCCCAGAGTGTTAGGAAGTGAGAATTCTTATGCACTGCTGGTGAGAGGAAACTTGTTACATTTCTGGAGGGTGATTTTGCAACATATAGAAAACCCTTAAAATATGCACATTCTTTGACACATACATTGCCTTCTAGGAATTTCTCTTAAAGAAATAATGGATATGGTTGAAGCTTTCATTACAAAGATATTCAAGATAGCATAACATATGATCATAGAAGATTAATACCATCTAAATATTCAAAAAGAAATGGTTAAATAAATTATATGGCTCTCATACAATGAGATAATGTTTTATGATGAAACTTTTGTTTGTTTGTTTGTTTGTTTTTCATTACTGGGGGTTGAACCCAGGGCCTTGCGCTTGCAAGTTCTGTACCACTGAGCTGCATCCTTCACCCCCCCAAAATTTTTTTTTTCGTTACTGGGGGGTTGAACCCAGGGCCTTACACTTGCATGCTTTGCAAGTGCTGTACCACTGAGCTGTACCCTTAGCCCAATTTTTTTTTTCTACTTTTTGAGACAGAGTCTCGTTAAGTTATGCAGACTGCCTTTGGTCTTGAACTTGTGATCCTCCTGCCTCCTTCTCCCGAGTCGCTGGGATTACAGGTGTGTGCCACTGCTCCCAGCTTTTATGATGAAATTTACACAGGTTTGGAGGTCTTACCGCATAGGGGACCTGTGTCTTCAAGTCAAGGCCAATCTTGGAGGACAGGTGAAAATTCTCAGATTTTCTCCATGCCCAATAAATGCAGGAGCAGAAAAAAATATATATCTGCATGGAGAATCCCGGTCAAATTCCCAGTGATCCAGCAGGAGGATCATCAGGTGCATTCTTTCCCTTACCCCTGAAGACCTTACACCGCACAAGATTCCTGTGATTCAGGAGCAACACAGGCAACCTGTCCAAGGTTTCTGAGAGACCGCCAGACCTGGAGAGACCATGTGGTTAGCACTTCTGCCCAGATCAGGAACTGAGAACCCAACAGACAGGAACACAAATCCAGGCAAACTTCCTGGAATTTTCAGATGCAAAGGTAGGGTAGGGGAAAATTATGAAATAACAGACTTGTTTTGGCTACTGGTAGACAGAGAAATAAAAATTAAGTTGAATGCTGGAAAATAAAATTATATTCCATGGCTATAATTTGGATTTGGAATAATGCACATAAGACCCATGTGTGGAAAGCTCAGTGCCCAGCCCATGGCACTATTAGGAGGTACTAGAAGCTTCCAGAAAGGGAACAAAATTAGGTCATTGAAGGTTGTACCCTTGAAGGGGATTTGGGGATCCTGGTCCCTTCCTGTTTCTCTCTGTTTCCCTTGGAGTGAGCTGCTATGCCGTATGGATCCCGCCATGGGTTTCTGCCTCACTGTAGGCCCAAAAGCAATGGAGCCAAGTGGCTATTGATTGAAACCTCTGAAACCGTGAGCCAAAATAAACTTTTTTTCCTTCAAGTTGATTTATCTGGGGCATTTTTTCACAGTATAGGAATCTAACTCATTGTAATCTGTGATTTCGACGGATAATGTATGACTAAAGAAAGACATAGATATTCCACAGTAGTCATCGTACCTCTCTAAATGTTACCCTTTAAGTGATCTTAATTTTATTATCTGAAATTTCTTACCCTTTCCAATTTCTAAAAACATAGAGTAGTTGAGTTTCATATGTGGGAGAAACATAGTAATTCTCTATTTTCTGTTACTTAGCATAATGGAGATTGTAAGCATCAACCTTGTCCAGCAGGTAATTCTACTGACATTACTGTGTTAAGGTACAAAAGTGAGTGTGCAGCAGAGAATCCCTCTTATTAGTAATTATTTGTCCATACTGGTTCACAACGAGTTATCTATTTTCACTCACCCCATGGTTCCTTTGGCATATACTTCTTCATAGTGTTTGCTTGTAATCTTTGCTTTTTTTTTTTTTTTTATCTGTAAGGACAGTTGTGATATCCTGCATTTTATTCCTGATCTCAGTAATTTAAATCTTCACTTGTCTCTTTAGCTAAATATTTGCCAATTTTGTTAAAATTGTCAAAGAAGAAATTTTTGATTTTGTTGATGTATAGCCTGGGTTCTCTAGAGGAATGGAACCAATAGAAAGTATGTGTAATCATAAGAATGAATTTATTAGATTAATTTACATAAACAGAGGCTGAGTAATCCCACATGGTCGTCTGCAAGCTAGAGAGCTTGGAGGGCTGCTGTGTGAGTCTATGCTCAGGGGCTGAAGGATCTACAGTCTGATGCCAGCAGCAAAATATACACCTGCTCAAGAAGCATTGATCTTGCTTTGCTGGGGAGCTTCCGCATCTTCCATTTTTGTTCCATCTGGGCCCCTAGCTGACTATGACAACGCTGCCCACATTCAGAGCAGGTCCTCCCTACTCTGTTTGTTGAACCACATGCCAACTGTCACTCAAAATACCCTTATCAACACACACAGAAATGTGCTTCATCAATTTTCTAGGTGTTTCTCAATCCAGTCAAATTGACAACCAAGATGAAATATCACAGATGATTTCTCTATTTTTTCAATTCCCTGTCTCATTCATTTCTGCACTAATATTTATTATTTTCTTTCTTCTAATCGCTTTGGATTTAGTGTTCTCTTTTCCAAGTTTCTTAAGGTGGAAGTTTGGGTTGCTGATTTGAGATCTTTCTTAATTGGGCTTAAGTATACATGTTCATAGCTGTACATTTCCCTTTAACCATTGGCTTAGCTTACTGCCATAAGTTTTGGATGTTGTAATTTCCTCTGACTAAAAATATTTTCTAATTTCCAATGTGATTTCTTCTTTGACCCACTAATTATTTGGGAATATATTACATTAATTTTCACATACTTGTGATTTTCCCAGGTCTCCTTCTGTTACTGATTTTGGATATAATTCCACTGTAATTGGAGAGAATACTATGTGTGACTTCAACCCTTTAAATTTATCAAGGCTTATTTTATAGCCCAACATATGGCCTATCCTGGAAAATATCACTATGTACTTGAAAAGAATCACTATGTACTTGAAAAGAATGCATACCTTGCCTTAGTTGAGTGGAATATCCTATCAAAGTCTTTTAAATCTAGATGGCTTTGTTGTTGTCGTTGTTAGGTGTCATCAAGTCGGTGTCTGACACATAGCAACCTTATGTACAATAGGAGAAACACTATTGTCAGTGCTTCTCTGCTATTCATAGGGTTTTCAATGGCTGATTGTTTCTTGTGAGTGGGTTGCTGGGTCCTTCTCCCAAGCCTACAGCATCTGGTGTTCCCAGGTGGTCTCCCATCCAAATACTAACCAGGACAAACCCTGCTTAACTTCCAAGATCTGATGAGATCGAACACCACAGTGCTATGGCTGCAGTTTAGATGGCTTTAGGTACATATATATTTATAAGTGCAATATCTTCCTGATCCTTTTATCATTATGAAACTAATTTTTTTTTCTCTAAGCCTGTAGCCGTACTACTGTGGCGTCCTACCCCATCAGATCTCAGAAGCTAAGCGGGTTGGACCTGGTTAGTGCTTGGATGGGAGACTGCCTGGGAACACCAGGTGCTATAGTCCTGGGAGAAGGACCCAGCACAACCCACTCACAAGAAACAATCAGCCATTTAAAAGCCTATGAATAACAGAGAAGCTGGACAATAGTGTTTCATCTGTTGTATATAGGGTCACTATGAGTCAGACACCAACTCTATAGCACCTAACAACAACAACAACAAGGAGGATGAACCTCGGGCTTCTCACATGCTTTGCAAGTACTCTGCCACTAAGCTGCACCACCACCATCCTGGCCCATTTTTTAATTTTCTTATTTTGAGACAGGGTCTCAGTAAGTTCCACAGGCTTCCTCTGGCCTCAAACTTGCAATCCTCCTGCCTCACCCTCCTGAGTTGCAAGAATTACACATGTGCACTACCACACTGGGCTGGCATATCCTTTATTATTATTTATTCTTTTACATTTGGCCTATTTGCGACTTTTAATCTAAAATATGCCTCTGGCAAACCACTTAGAGTTGGATCATGACTTTTTTTAAATCCATTCTGCCAATCTCTGCCTTTTAGAGTGTTTAATCTACTTACTCTTAAGTTTAATCTACTTACTCGCCTACATCTGTACCACTGTGGCATCTGATCCCATCAGATCTTGGAAGCTAAGCAGGGTCCAGCCAGGTTAGTACTTGGATGGGACACTACCTGGGAACACCAGATACTGTAGGCTTGGGTGAATGACCCAGCAACCCACTTCCAAAAAATAAAATAAAATAAATCAGCAATCAAATATCAGAGAAACACAATATTGTTTCGTTTGTTGTAAGTAGAGTTGCTATGAGTTAGACATGGACTCGACAGCACCTAACAACAACCACAACTCTTAATTACTGATAAGTCTGTCATTTTTCTATCTTTTGTTTTATATTTTTGTCTGTTTCTCCATGACTGCCTACTTTTGCTGATAGACATTTTTAGTTTCCTATTTTAATTCCATTTTTACCATATTTTTAGTAACTGGTGTGATATGTTAAAATTTAGAGGGTCAGTGCTCAATTTGGGGTCAGGATTAACTCCTATGCATAATATGTTGTTGTTGTTAGGTGCTAGATCTTCCTGCCTCAGCCTCCTGAGCTGCTGGGATTACAGGTGTGCGCCACCGTGCCCGGCTAATGGCTAATTATTTCAGGAGTGGGTTGTTACTACATCTTTTTCCCATTTTTGCAATGTTGTGGATCGAACCCAGGGCCGCAAAGAGAGCAGAGCGGCACTCTACCAACTGAGTGCAATTGGGCTTTAAATTGAACCAGAATCTGAAACTTGAATCTGTTCTGGTTCAAGAATTTTTAAAAAATTTTCCTGAACATGAACCTGAACCCAAGCCCATTGAAAAATTGGGTTTGGGTTCAGCTTTTAATGTGAGTGGTGTGTGTGTGTGTGTGTGTGTGTGTGTGTGTGTGTGTGTGTGTGTGTGTTCATTATTAGCTATTTAAAAACTTTTTTAAAAATTGAAAAATATTTTATTCATCTATGTACACAAAATCACCTATAGTCATACCACTCTATAGTCATAGCACCTACAGTCATACCACCATCCAATCTCTTCAGATCTCAGAAGCTAATCAGGGTCCAGCCTGGTTAGTCCTTGGATGGAAACCACTTAGAACACCAGGTGTTGTAGGCTTGGAAGAAGGACCTGGCAGCCCACTCCCAAAACAATCAGAAATACAACTCTGTGGCCATCCTTTCAAGGTGTATCACATGGCTCTTCTGGGATCCTGTTCCCTCCCCAAAGAGTCACCAGGGCATAGGACGCAGGAACTCTTCACCCTGGGACCTATGGGTGTGTTTCCTTCCTAGGGAGGAAATACTCAACTCATTATATCCAGAGGCTGAATCACTGGAAAGCCCTGAAACTAGTCACCCTTCCCTTGAGAGGCAGGAATGTAATGTGCCATGAGATGAAGGGAAAATTTTCTATTCCATTCCTACAGTGCAGAAAACAAAATTTTAAAGAAGGAAAAAAAGAGAGAACAATTCAGATTTTATATTTAAAGGCTTCCCATTTGTATCCTGGATGGATATACACATATGTTGTTTTTATGTCATTTTGATGTCAGACCGACCAAACATAATAGTGCTTTAAATGTCCCTATCTATTCTTTAGGCTGGGATTTAGCTCAGTTGGTAGAGCGCTGCTCTTCAGTCCCTGCAGCCCCGAGTTCGATTCCCAGCACCGGAAAAACGGGAGAAGGATGTGGCAACCCACTCCCTAAGGCAATCCCGAAACAATCTGCCATTAAAAACCCTATGAGGGTCACTATGAGAAGGACACAACTCGATGGCACCTAACAACAACAACAATCCATTCTTTAAAACCTACCTCGATTGCCACATTTTAGTTTTCTCAAGTCTGTCCTCCACAAATTTTAGCTTCTCCCTCTTTTTGTTCAGTAGTGCTCGATCATGTCTCTTTCATGTCAGTTTTTATTCTAAATTACTGTTGTTTGTAAGTGTTTTTGCGTCTTCTGTTAGAATGTTCAACTTTATATGATCATAAAGAAGATATATATATCTTCTCCCAAAAGTAGTGATATTCAATAGTAAGATAAGAAGAAACCCCTCTGACTTTGTCTTTTGGCTTGTTTGATAACTTCAAAGTTTTAACAAAAATCAAGTTCCATCCCTCTGAAGAAATCATATGATTTTAAAAAATCAGTTACTTACAAGGGAGTCAGTCATAAACACTTGTAGAAATAAAGCCTGTATCTAGTTAAGCGTTCTGTGTAAAAACTTATCCAGAGCCACATGGAAGAGAAAAGAGGAAGAAATATAACTGGGTAGCACACTAAAGAAAAACTAGAAGTATGAGAAAACTGATATACAAAGTGGCAGATTCTTCCCTGTTACCCACACCTAAAATGGCCCTTGAGGATGTACCTGTCCTCGAGGAGACAATTGTTTAGCTGGGAATGAGTTTTTGACTTTGCTCCCAGTAAGAAACAAAGACTCTAGAGCCAATCCTATGTCTCTGAGCCTATTTCAGTAACAAAGACTATGATCTAAAATCACAAAAGATAACTTACCATAGAAGTGTGTTTTCTATGGATATGGTAGATGCAAAAGCCAAGCTTAATCTTCTTCTAATATTTAAACTGAATAGAAGTTTCTCTTTGTCCTCATGGCCACAGCTGGAGATTTCCTCATGTTGCGATGAACTCTTACAACACAGATAAAGTTTGCTGGTTTGCAGCTCTGATGGAGAGGCAAGGAATAGATTCTGAGAACAGTGTAAAGAATCGCCAGAGTGGATTTAAAAATTCCATGCCATTCTCTTCAAGCCTGGGTCTTTTAGTTTTGATTAAAAAGATCACAGAGAATGAATTATGTAGATCCTTCCCAAGGGGCTTGCTGTCTTAGAGACTGTGCAGATAAAACAAGGAAGATTAACTATACCCCATTTCTGATATGTAGCCCTGACTCTCTTTGGGTGAATGATGAGGCCTGGCTTTGGTTGCATAGACCACTGATTAGCTTTTTCAGGTGAGGACAATTAGAGAAAGGCAAGAATACCATGTGTGGTGTATCCAATTTTGATCTTTGTTTGGTTTGGTTTGGTTTTCATGGTACTGGCAATTGAACCCAGGGCCTTGTGCATATTTTGCAAGCGCTCTGTCATTGAGCGGTACTCTAGCCCCCTTTTTCACTTTTTTTATCTTGAAAAAGGCTTTCGCTAAGTTACACAGGCTGCTTCTGGCCTTGAATCTGGGATCCTCCTGCCTCTGCCTCCTGAGTTGCTGGGATTACAGGTGTGAGCCACTGTGCCTGGCTGGATCTTTCTTTACATATATTATTCTATGAAAATAATGGCATAAATATTTATACCTATCTTGAATTCCTTGGGATAAAGTGGTATAAAAAATTAGAAACGTTTTAAAAATACATATTACTATGGCAAAATAAAATTTGTAATCATTCAACTTTGACTGCTACCAGTACATTTAATATAACTTTCATTTTCACATCAGGATGAAGTAGAAAATAAACATTCTGTTCAGTACAAGGCCCCATCTGGTTCAGCAACCTTTTGGTTCTGTTCACTCAGTATATAGAATGTTTGAAGATTTTGGGAGATAGGGTGTAAACGTTTGTCACTTTGGTCTAGTCTGCCTTCAAGTGACAAAGCCTATATCATCTACTAACTTTACTGGGGATCACTCCTTAACTGCGCCTTGTAACTACCTGATCCTGTCCCTCTAGTGACAGTCTTGAGTTCCTACTACATTTCTTTTGAGCCCCTGCTGTTCCTCTCCCCAGCCCAGAGGACAGCTACCCAAGGAGACTCCCTGCTCAGCAGGCACTCTCCTAATCACATGATTAGCAACCACAGGAGAGGGTCACTCTTTCATAAGAAATGGGCGTAACCATTGGAGGTGCTGCTGCTAAACCCTAACATCCCACATTTTACAATCATTTACAATGCTTTCACAATCATTTTTTATTCTAAGGGAGTCTTGCCTTTTCTTCTATCACTAGAACTATATTTTTATTATGTGAGATAAAATACTTGCGAATAGTCTACCATCACATATTCACATTTATTTGTGAATTCTCACACTTCCGGCTATATTCTGAATGTTCCTAATTCCAAAATATAATCCCAAACCATTTAAAGAAGCAATCCCCAACCTTTTGGGAACCAGGAATCAGTTTTGTGGAAGTTAATTTTTCTCCCAGGACTTGGAGAAGGTGATGCAGATCTGACAGGAGGAGGGGGCTCAGGCTGCACTGCAAGCCATGGGAAGTGGCTGTAAGACAGATGTAAATACAGACGGTACTGGTCCAAGGCCAGGTGGACCCTTTTACCTAAGTCTCAAATTGGTCATTAGTAGTAATGTCAGATTTTAAGAAGAGTCAAGTGACAATGTAAATTGGCATTCTTTTAATTAACATCATTTCTTGCTTCTTATTATGTAAGCATTCCATCTGGGCACTAGAATGCAACAGTTTTTGGAGAAGACTGGAGTGGAGTCAAAAGGAAGGCTCATTGGACAATTTTTTAAAAAAATAGGTAATTGGGAAAATTGCTGTAAAGTGGTCCCCCCCTCAAATAAATACAAATACTTAGGGGCAATTGCATTTTACTGTATGGATACGACACTAATTAAACAGTGTTCTATTGTTAGACATATTGCCAGAGTTAGCCTATTAATAACTAAAACTATGATGCATATTCACAATTATTGCTTATTTTAAAAATATTAATAATTTTTTTTTGTGGTACTGGGAGGTTGAACCTAGGACTTTGTGCATACCTTGCAAATTTGCTACCACTGAGATACACTCCCACTCCCTTTTTATTTTATTATTTATTTATTTATTGCAGTACTGGAAGTTGAACCCAGGGCCTCACACATGCTTTTGCAAGCGCTCTACCACTAAGCTGCACCCCTAGCCCATTTTTTACCTCTTTTTAAAAAAATTTTGAGTTAGGAACTTGCTATGTTACCCAGGCTGCCTCTGGCCTGGAACTTGCAATCCTCCTACCTCCACCTCCCAAGTTGCTGGGGTTACAGGTGTAGCCACCATGCATGGCTTTAATAAAAATATTTTATACCATGACTATGATATTTTTTAAATATAGAATTTTTAGTAAATTTGCCTAGAAGAATAAAAGAGTGAAAATTTATTCTTAATTCCATTACTTTTATGATTTGGAGTTTTGGCATATCTATTTCCAGAAGTCAGACTTTTTTTTTATGTAGGATGGGTAAGAGCTTGTGATACTCAGCAAGGTGTAAATTAAAGATACAAGTGGATAAAAATCCTCATTAAAGGTAAGCTTCCTTTATTTAAGTTTTAGCAAACATTTAAATTATATCCATAAAAATCATCTCTCTGTATTTCATCCCTGTATCTCCCTAGTCCCTGAAGCCTGGTTAAAATGTATTTTAGACGTGGTTTATAATGTTTGGAATGACAACTACCCCAAATAAAAGCAAATGTTCATTAAATAACCAGGGCTGGGAATCAAATGCTTATGAGGGTCTTGTAACTGAGTTCTAAAATTTCCTGGGCAAAGATGGAGTAATATGAACCCCAAAGCCCATCTAACATGGCCACAGATCTCCCAAACAGCCCTAGGGAACCCAGAGCTGCTGCGGCATTGCCCAGTAGTCCAAGCAGGAACACCAAGCTAAGGTGTTCTCAACTGGGAACCACTCTTCCCTATAGATCAAATATTGCCATCTTTCTTTTTCCCTTCAGCAAAGTGTCTATGAAGGGAAATTATGCCTGATTTATCTACTAGAGTTACTGAAAGTAAATAATGAAAAATCTAAGGGTAAACTAATAGATCCAGTTAATTTGGAACTTCAAAATAAAATACGACAAAATCACAGCCAAGGCAAATGAGCCATGTCAGGTTGGGGAGGTGGGTTGGGCTGTATGGTCCTATCAAAGAAATCTTACTAACATTGAAAACAGTTTTGGACTAAATAAGCAGACCTACCCCTGCAGGATTCAGGACTGACAATAAGCTTATTTTAAATTGTACAAAGGTCCAGGAAAAGGGAGAACATGCCCTTGACATCAGGCTCCTCTGGAAAATCCAACGTGCCAAGCCAAATGGAAACTACAAATACTGTGTATTCTTGAATCTAATCCCCACCCTTTCAACAGTTTTAGAGGGCTACAAAATCAAATGTGAATTAGAATTGCGTGCAGATAGGATTTGTGGCGACTGTGATTCAAGAAAATACGGTAGATCTTTTGAAGCAGATATGCATCATTGCATGAGCTTCAGTGTGATAAGAATATGAAGACAAATGAGGGAATAATGAGCTAAACTGTGTTTATTGGATTATGGATTCATAATAGAGCATTATTAGCATCTTTGTGTTGTGCTGCACATCCAGCTTTTCCTATTTTACATATCTTTTTTTTTAAATAATCCTCAAAACAAATGCAGCAAAATTATTCATCTTCATATAACATATGAAGAAACTGGCATTTGGAAAGTACAAGCAACTTACCCAAACTTAAAGAGCTCCTAAGAGGCTGAGGCATCCTTGAACACAGCCTTTAAAGGCCACTAAGAAGAGGCATAGAAACAACTGTAGACTTCACTCAGTACAATTGAGCTGGACTATTACTACAACATTGTTGATATAATTTTTTTAGACATAATTGAAATGAATACTAAAAAAGGGATACCAGATGTAACTCTATCCTAATGCCATGTTGTTGTTGTTGTTGTTGCTAGGTGCCGTCAAGTTGAGTCCAACTCATAGCGACCCTATGTACTGCAGATCAAAACACTTCCCAATTCTGTGCCAGGCACACAATCTTATTTATGTTTAAGCCCATTGTTGTAGACACTGTGTCAATCCATCTGGTGGAGGATTTTCCTTTTTTTCATTGACCTGCCACTCTCCCAAACATGATGTCTTTCTCCAGGGATTGATCTCTCCTGCCTACATATCCGAAATATGTAAGACGCAGTCTGGCCATTCTTGCTTCCAAGGAGCACTCTGGTTGCACTTCTTCTAGGACAGATCTGTTGGTTCTTTTGGCATTCCATGGTATATTCAATAGACGTCTCCAGTACCATACTTCAAAAGCATCAATTATTTTCCCATCTCCCTTGTTCAATGTCCAGCTTTCACAACCATAGGATGTGACTGAAAATATCATGGCATGAGTCAGGCGCACCTTCCTCTTTAATGTGACTTCTTTATTTTTCAATACTCTAAAGAGATCTTTTGCCACAGCTTTTCACAATGCAATGTGTCTTTTGATTTCTTGACTGCTGCTTCCACGGTGTTGATTATAGAGCCAAGCAAAGCAAAATCTTGGACAACCTCAACCTTTTCTCCATTTATTATGAAGTTGCATACCGTCCCAGTTGTAAGGATTTTGGTTTTGTTGATGTTTAGTCAGAACCCATACTGAAGGCTGTGATCTTTGATCTTCATCAGTAAATTTTTTAAATCCTCTTCACTTTCAGCAAGCAGAGTTGTGTCATCTGCATAATGCAGGTTGTTAATGAGTCTTCCTCCAATCTTGATGCCGCGTTCTTCCTCATAAAGTCCAACTTCTCAGATTATTTGTTCAGCATATAAATTGAAGAGATAGGGTGAAAGTATACAGCCCTGATGCACACCTATCTCAACTTTAACCCAGGCAGTGTTTTTTTGTTCTTTTCAAACAACTGCCTCCTGGTTCATATACAGATTCCTCATGAGTACAAGTAGGTAATCTGGTATTCCCATTTTCCAAAGTATTATCCATAATTTGTTATAATCCACAGTCAAATGCCTTTGTGTAGTCAATAAAACATAGATAGACATCTTTCTGATATTCTCTGGTTTCAGCTAATATCCACCTGACATTAGTGATGATATCCCAGGTTCCTCATCCTCTTCTGAATCCCGCTTGATTTTCCAGCAATTCCCTGTCCATATACTGCTGTAGTGACTTTGGAATGATCTTTAGTAAAATTTTGCTTGTGTGTGATATTAATGATAATGCTGTAGAACATTCATATTTGAAATATT
>VMDO01028261.1:0-24204 GCA_007922755.1 Pedetes capensis
TTTAAGCTCTGAGATCTGTGGGTTGTTTTTTTATTTCCACTAAATAAAAAAGTTTCATTGTATTCTAAAGTAAAATCTTCACATCGTTTCTATACAGATGTTTTGGAGACATTCTTCAATGAAATACTTTATTTTTTAAGCCAAATAGTTTTATTTAAGTATAAACACAAATTAAAATGATTAAGTAATTCCTATCAAGATTACTTAAAGTAAGATAGTCATTAACAACTATTGAAATGTTATAATGTTCCTATTGCATATTTTCAAATACCTTCTTCAGATACACCGTGCTTATAGAAGCACAGGATTAAGACATTGTCACTCTTTTGTGTTTGTGCTAAATCAATCAAATTTCTTCATTTGCATTGTTTATTCTGTGGTGGGCAGGAATAGCATATTCTTATTTAAAATCTCTATATCTCATAAGGAATCTTCGTGAGCTATCAGGGCACTAACAACTATAATTTAATTGCATCATAATTTATCATTCTAACCTTCTTTTAAGTTATTTCTCCCAGCTAATTGCATGCATCTTGATTATGGCTTATATAAAATCTCTCTTTTTTTCTTTTTGCCAATAACAAGAAAGAATGATGTTTTTCTAGGAGAAAGAAGAAAGGTCTAAATTTGGGACAAAACCAAACTTTATTGAAAATGTAGATATGAGGGTATAAAACTGTGAATATGGACACTTTACGAACACCATATGTCCACAGATGTACATGATATTTTTTAAGAGTAAGGTATTTTTACCCTCCATAAAATGCTCAGAATTATTAGTATTAATAAATGTAACAAAGTATAAATCATTTTTAAAACTCTAGTGTGCTGTTTTATATTGTTGTGCAACCTTCTGACCCATGTAAAATGAACATGTATGGAATCCATTTTAATAGCTTCTTCCTGTAGACTTAAGGGATTCCATAGCTAGCACAAGTCCTAAACCAAAAATGTAGCTGGGTATTTCAACTCATGTAACGATCTGTGTGCCAGAAAGTTTTGTGTTGAGTTGGCATCTCCTAGGAATATAAGTGAGCAAACAACATAGCAAGAAGTAAGAAAAGAGAAATATTTATTCAACACTCTGCATGTTGTAACAGTGTGCAACATCATTTACGATGTTACATCAGCCAAAAATGACATGATGTTATAAATCACTAACTTCTCAATTTTGAGAAGGAAGATGGAATATGGGATAAGGTCATTTTCAGTTCAGGTCATGAAAACCAATGTTCAGGTTGGACTTTATATGATGTTTTACCAAATCTCAGAGGAGGTTCAATGTCATAGTTATTACTATTATTTTCCTGTTAGAAAAGGAAGGAAATGAAAACATTTTTGCCCAACTTTTAAGACATTACAGGATGGCCTGGAATAGAGTTCTATTTTGTATTTAATAGTTACAAAATTTTGACTTTTTATTCCATAAGTTTATAGTTCAGCAAATAAATATTAACTTTTTTAACTTTCCTTATTCTCAGTAATGCATTTTCTTTACTTATATTTATCAACTGAATTTTCTTCTTCCTGAATTTTATTGTAAACTTAAAACATAGTTCTAAAACAGTGTCGTTATACATGTGTGTGAATATGCATATATATGTATATATATGTGTATATATATAATAAATACATACATGTGTGTTTCTATTTTCTTCAAAGTTGAGATATTATATGTAATAGGACCCTGGAGAGTCAAACAGTTGTTTGCAACAGGAAAGATTGCTCTTCTAGAAGAGGGAAATACATGTGTTTGCAAAGGCTTTTTCCTGTCTTTATGCCAAAAGGTATTCTTTCATCTTCAATAAAACTTCTATTCCTCTCACTTGATCTAGGTAGAAAGAGTAACACAAAAAGTCACTGGTCAGAGGATGAATTAGCTATTAGAAGAAACAGAAAAAATTGCTATATGTGTCTCAGAGGGTGTTTAATTGCCTAGAATATCTCTCTGATTCTCCAAAGTTCAGCAGGCTAAGGATCGAGGTTGGCTCCCTGTTATGATTCCTTTTATATCTAGTCTGCCACTTTCATGTTTTATATTCTAGTAAACAGCAGAAAGCTTATTGAGTAACATTACTGGGTTCTATTTGAAGACTTGAAATATATATCCCAAATAAACTGTGTCTTATCGAATTCTTGCTGCACTTTTCATCAGTTTATTCTGCAAACATTCATTTTCTATTTCCTGTATTTACACCTTTTAATCAATTAAAATGAGTCAGTGGAATTGACGTACTCTGACTATAATGGAACTGAGAGCCCTGTGAAAGAGATGAGTAAATTAAAAATTCAATACAATGAAACAAGAGCCTTCATAAATATATATAAAAAGTGCAACAAGAGAAAGTGTGGCTTAAATTCAGGAGTCAGACAGATGGAAATAAATACATCACCTTTATTTATGACAAAAGCTAGGTTTGAAGACGTGGTTTGGTAACCCTGCATCAAAGAATGACACTTATTCACCCAGGTACAGTCATAGCTGGGAAACCACAAACTTCCTCTACTGAGGTTATCCCTGTAAAATTTAAAGCACGAACAGAGCCTTGACTGCAAAGGGGAAAAACTTAAGCTGAGTAGGTTGAACTCTTTTTTTTGTTAGGTCTATAATCAGAAATCTTACTCCTCTACCCACAGGGAGAAATGGATAACTGGTAGAGAAAGTGCCTTGAAATGTTATTCTAGTGAGTTCTTCCACATGGAAACATGAAGAGCTGTAATAGAAAAGCTGTTTACCAAGGGGCATGCCTAAGAATTGAATGACTGTTAGGCAGACTGTCCCTGGAGTCATTAAAGCCCTACCCCTTTTTCATAAATCTCATTAAGAACAAAGCAGTGTTTGGGGAAAGCTTGGATCCTGATACCTAGTGCTCACGAAATCACTTCCCAAACACAGCTTGGAATAAAATAATATAAATAATCCTTATAATGTGTATTACCCCGGGATTTGGGGCATATATTAAAATATTATTGGCCACAACAGACTTTAAAGCATAATAATTGAGGATTTGTTATGGACTGTAATCTTCAGAATGAAAGAACTTAACTAGAAAATGCTTTCTTATTTTATGAAGGAAATATTTCAGCTCACTCATATGCCCAAAGAAAGTGATTTAACTATATAGTTTGCTCTATTAGATGATATCACTTTTAGGCTTATAAAAGCATAATTGAGCCTAATAACTATTCTCTTCCTCTCTTTTTCTTATGGAGAAATGCAACTAATATGAAGAATTTTGGTTGAGTTAATCATAACTGTTACACTGAAATAATAAACAAATGGGAAAAAGTCAATTCTCTTAATATAGTTAATTCTACAACTATCTTGACCTTCTCATTTTAGAGTACAATTAAATAAAACTTTATTATTTCTTAGACTTACGTGTTGTTGGTTCTTACATGGTTCTGACCCATGTAAAATGAACATGTGTGGAATCCATTTATCATTGAGTCAGATCCAACTCATAGAGACCCTAAGTGCAAACGAATGAAGCGCTACCAATACTGTGCCATACAAATGATATTTTTGCTGCAGCCACTGTGTTTCTTCTCATTTTGAGTCATGCCACATCAGTGAATGAAGGTTTCAGGGACTTTAATCCATTCCCATCATTAATGTCAACTCTTTTTTGAGGAGGTAATTCTTCCACAATCGGTTTCTTGAATGTCTTCCAGCCTGGAAGCCTCATTTTGTGGCACTACCTCTGTCAGTGCGTCTCTGCTATTCCTAGGGTTTTCTATGGCTAATTGTTTTGAGAGTGGGCTGCCAGGTCCTTCTCCCTAGTCTATCTTAGTCCAGAAGCTCAGCTGAAAACTGTCCGCTATGAGTGGCCCTGCTTGTATCCAAAGTAATGGCAACATAGCTTTTATCATCACAGCAACACACAATCATCCACAGCACAAGCTGATAGGCATTTTGGGGTAGACTTACATGGTGTTCTCCAATAAAATCTCAGAAGAGTCTGTCTGAAGTGGAGGGTCACAGGTAGTGAAAGGCAGTTCTGTAGCCTTCTGTTTGTCTTACTGTTTGATATGAATTGCAGGTCTAGTTTAGCCTGAGGTTTTTTTTTTTTTTTTCATAGCAACCCCACTAAGGGAAGCAACTACCCTATTTTTCCTTGAAGGAATCATCTGGGACATTAAAAGATGATAATATGTTATTGTTCCTTAAATGTTGATCAACCAAAGAGAGAGAAACTTTAAAATTTGTCTTCTTATGTTACAATATACAAAAATAAATAAACAATTTGGAAAATTTTGACCACTATTTCCTCAAGTACATTTTATGTTTACCCTTTCTCTTGAGTAGTAAAATCACGTATGCCATTTGAGTGTTTGAAATTGTCACCACTACCTGGTGCTAAAGATTTATTTATTTATTTATTTTTGAGTGTTGTGTTTTGTTTTGTGTGGTTTCTACTGCAATTCATCAGATGAGATCTCAGCTGTGTTGAGAGTTCAGTGACTCTTGCAATAGCCTCCTCAAGAGTAATGAATGCTTGAGCAATTATGCATTCTAAAAACTTGGGAATTCATGCTGAACAAAGCATTCAGTGTAAAATTTACTTCTTAGTTTCTCAGATTAATTACTGACAATGCATACAGTCATATTTATTGAATAACTTATATCATATCAGAAATAATTTAAACATATCAAATGTTTATCATTTATCAAGTGATGTATATTCTTATGACTGTCTTGGGTACTTTCAGATATAGTTCTATCACCAGGTGAGTCTCACGGAGAATCTGGAAGGACAGTTAACATTCTCATTTATCAGGACGATAAGTTATAGAATAAGGGCAAGAAAACTATCATAGTCCTAGTGTACTATAGAGCTAGAGGGAGCCCTCCTTATTCCCTCAATCACTTAAGTCCATGTTCTTTTTCCCCTAAGTCATGATCTGGATAGATGGCTCTTCTAAGAGAACCAATAAAATTATTGAGAGTTGGGGGGTGGGACACTGGGATTTGAAAATGTACACCAAAATGAATTTATAAGTAAGAAATTTAAAATAAGTTTTACACCATTGAAGCTTGGCAAATGGAACTCCTTTTTTGAAACATGAACTACAGTAAAATGAAGAAATACTATTGTTGTGATTTCAATGAAAATACCCTCAGGCTCATGTTTGAATGCTTCATTGTGGTGCCATTTTGGGAGACCTTAGGAAGTGAGAATTAACTGGTAGAAGTAGATTGCCAGAGGTAAGCTTTTCAGATATTACCCCAGTCTCCAGGTCCATTTGGCCACTTTGCTCCTATCCATTGAGATGGGAAGAGCTTCTGCCACTGGATCCAGCCATTATAGGTTGAGCTCCTTCATTATGCTTTCCCTGACACTATGATCTAATACCTCTAAAACCATGATCCAAGGTATACCTTTCCTTCCTGCATGGTCTCTGTCATGTATTTTGTTCACAGTCATGGTCAGGCTAACTATCACAGGAAATTGGTACCAAAAGTAGGGACATCCTGTGCCTAAACCTGCCACTATGGACTTAGTTCCATGGACATGCCTTCCCCACCAATATGGACAGATACCTTCTGAAACCATGAGCTGAAATAAACACTCCCATTCTAAATTGTCTCTGGCAGATGTTTTGGTCACAATGACACACAAGCTAAATAATGTAACTCTGCTAAAAATTTCATACTGTTATGAAAATGTGACTCTCAGAGGAATCGAAAACCCACAAATGAATTGATTCTGAAACATGGACAGAACATATGTTGACTTTTGTATGTACTTCATATTAGCAAACAGTTATGTGGCTGAATTTATGTCAGTGAAAAAGAATGAATTAATACTTTTAAAAATTGGTTTATTTTAGCCCACTCTCTCTCTTTGAAGTACAGACATAACTATTCCATTCACTGGGAAATAATCATTCAAATATTAGGTATTATTGTGTTAATGTCATGGAAATTTGAGTTCATTGGCTAATACACTGGGCATTTTCTGTCAGAATGGTTAATAGTATAAATTAGACAAATTGAGCAAACATTTTGCTTCCAACTCCAGAAACAACAACTATATTATGTAATTTTGAGTATATTCCAAGGAAAAACATAAATGATATTGTGAACTGTATGTATCAGCACCAGACACATTTCTCAAAATACGTATTTACAGACCTAGGGATATTTCTTTATTAAAAGAATAGTTCATTTATTTTTTTTCTCAATGACAAGTTTCATGTTTCAAAATACTTGTGATAAGCACTATTTTAAAAGGAAGATTCTTTGAAAAGTAAAGAGGGAATACATTCAAGTTGAAGGTTCTTTCATATTTATTATTTCACACTTAATTTTTCACAATTAAAATATTTAGATATTCCAGTATGCATGATTCATTTAGTATTTCATGCCATGCATCACCTAAGTGGGAATAAAACCAAAATTGTTTTTTGTAAGATTTCATATTAATTCATTCTCCCAATAGTGAATTGTTTAAAAGGAGAAAATCCTACAATATTTTAAAAATTTCTCCTTGCTTCTTTGGGTTTACTTCTTGGTTATGTCAGAAAATTTGAAAAATAACAATGCCTTGAGAGGTAAGAAAATATTTTTCTAGGGTTTCTTTTGCATGAACTTGGACACATATTTACTATGAAAAATGACATTATACTCTAACTGAAATGGGTTATCTGAGTAAAGGCCATGATTGAGACTCTTAGTATAAGATCTTGCTAGGATTTTTTTTTTTTTTTTTTTTTTTTTTTTTTTTTTTTTTTTTTTTTTTTTTTTTTTTTTTTTTTTTTTTTTTTTTTTTGGTACTGAGGGTGATTGAACTCAAGGTCTTGAGCTGCACCCTCAGCCCCCTCCCCCCCTTTTTTTTTTACTTTTCTGAGACAGGGTCTCACTAAATTATGAAGACTGCCTCTAGGCTCCAACTTCCGATCCTCCTGCCTCCACTTCCTGAGTCACTGGGATTACAGGTATGTGCCACCACACCAGGCTTTGGGATTTTGTTAACTTGTCTATGTCACATGGGAAAAAAGCTACAATTTACATTTGATTTATGTGTGAAGGAGATATATTTGTCTTTCTCATAAGAACAGTACATAATTTTTAATCCCTATCATCAAGAAATGTTTATAAAAGAAGTAAATGTGGAACTGCTTACTGAAAAGAGGGGAAAATTCAAGTGATATCTAGCTTCAGAGTGATTCCTCATTTTGAACTAGGTCCCAATACATGTTATTGGATGACAAGTAGGTTTCTCCTTAGCCCAGCATGCAACATTGTATGACCCAAGTTGAGCCTATCACAACAGTCACATATTCCTTTGTTTGAATGAATTAGAGGTAAGGACCTGAATCAAATTAAGCCAATCAGAAATATTTACTAGATATTCCAACCTATAACAAAAAGTGCCTGCAGCCATGCCACTGTGGCATCCCATCCCATCAGACCTTGGAAGCTAAGCAGGGTTAGTACTTGGCTGGGAGACCCCCTGGGAACACCAGGTGTTGTAGGTTTGGGAGAAGGGCCCAGCAATCCACTCCCAAAATCAATCAGCCATTGGAAACCTTATGAATAGCAAAGAAATACTGACAGTAGTGTTTTGCCTATTGTTCATAGGGTCGCTATGAGTTGGACATGGACTCAATTGCACCTAACAATAACAACAATAACAAAAAGCAGATGACTTATTTTCTGTTGGCAGTTATTTTAACACATGAGTCATAGAAGCTATTGGTGAAAGTATGTCTGGTGGAGAGAAAGATTAGAGAATATGGAATTCACAAAGAATAAAAAGGATGAGATAGAGGGATAAAGTCTGATAGTGTTTTAGAACAAGACTGTCTTCCCCAAGGTTTCACAAAATAGCCTAATATCTTCCCAATAATACTCACCTTTATTCTCAGCCATAGCAAGGTGACATTGATTTGTTGTTGTTGTTGTTGTTGTTGTTGTTGTTGTTGTTGTTGTTGTTGTTTTTGTTGTGTTGTTAGGTGCCATTGAGTAGGGTCTGACCCATAGTGACCCTCTTAGGGTTTTCAATGGCTGATTGTTTCGGGATAGCTGCAGGAGTGGATTGTCACATTGGGTGGGATTTAGCTCAGTTGATAGAGTGCTGTTCTGCAGTCTCTGAGGTCCCAAGTTCTGATTCCCAGCCCCACAAAATGGGAGAAGGACATGGCAACCCTCTCCCAAGACAATCCCGAAAGAGCCATTGAAAACCTTATGAGGGTCGCTTATGAGTCATACTTGACTTGATGGCACCTAACAACAACAACAACAGCGGGAGTGGATTGTCACATCCTCCCATGTTTGCGATGTTGAGGATCAACCCAGAGCCTCAGAGAACACAGAGCAACACTCTACCAATTGAGTTAAACCCCAGTCCAAAGACAGGTGGTGTTGTTATCTGCCTTTCAGTCAGTGTCCAATTTATAGTGACTCTGTGTACAAACAGGTGAAATAGTATTGTTAATGCTTCTCTGCTCTATTCATAGGGTTTTCAATAGTTGATTTTTTTTCTTTTTTGAGATGGGAGCGGGTTGCAGTTCCTTCTCCCAAGCCTACAGCATGTGGTATTTCCAGGTGGTCTCCAATCAAATTACTAACCAGGTCTGACCTGCTTAGCTTCTGAGATCTGAAAGGATTGGATACCACAGTGGTAGGGCTCGCAGGCATTATTGTTATTGTTATTGTTAGGTGTTTTTGACTCAGCGTCCAACTCATAGAGACCCTACGTATAATAGGTGAAACACTATTGTCAGTGCTTGTCTGCTATTCATGGGGTTTTCAATGGAGGATTGATTTGGGGGAGTGGGCTACTGGGTGCTTCTCCCAAGCCTACAGCACCTGCTGTACCCAGGCAGTCTCCCATCCAAGTACTCACCAGGTCCGAATCTGCTTAGCTTCTGGGATCTGCAGGGATCAGATGCCACAGTGCTATAGCTACAGACTTCATTGTTGTTAGATGCTGTCAAAAATTGGGTCCAACTCATCATAGTAACCCCCTAGCAGCCCTCATAGGGTTTTCAATGACTTTTTCAGGATTGCTTTAGGAGTGGGATGTGAAGTCCTTCTCCCATTTTTGGTGTGTGAGAGATCAAACCCACGTGCTCAGCAAGTGTGGGACAGCACTCTACCAACTGAGCTAAACTCTAGCCTTGCTAATAGATAATAGAAAATACCCAATATCTGGGACAATAATATCTGCCCAATATCTGGGATAATAATAATTTAATAATAATAAATAAATTTATTTATTTCCTTTGAAAAACAACTTGTTTATTTCACACAGCAGGAAACCGAATCTGAAAATATTTATAGCTATTAATTACCTGGTGCTGAAAAATAATCTAAGAGCAGTCAACTCCATCATATAGTGATTAATCTTAGAAATAGTCTGTGCCAAGTGAAACTACTATTATACATTTGGGGGAAAACAGGAGGTGATTTAATATCTCTATGAATTTCAAATTTGGATTAGTTGTGTTAGGTATATTTTGAGAGATTTGATGTTCTAGGTATCATCTTACCCTTTACTATCCTAGCTACATATAAATATTAATTTATGCTTATAAACCTTATCAATTCCAAACACACACACTCTGATATTGAGTTTTTCTTTATCACTGGATGAACTGAAGGATGCATTTAAATGTCTATATATATTTATTGTTTCATAAAATTAAACCTATTTCAGGAAACAAATGTAATGACTTTATATGAATTTTAAAAAATTGTGATTCATTTGTCTTCTCATTGGGCTAAAGTCCTTTGTGAAGAATATGTATTATTAAACAATAAAATATTGTCCCCAAATGAGCCAAAATTATAGATAAAACTGTTTTGTTTTGTTTTTTGCAAACAATAGCTTCACATTAAAAGCTTATTTATAATGCATTCTTAACTTTAAAAAATAACCTTACACTGATTATATATAGACAGGAAACTATAAATTGAGAACAACAGAGGTTGGTAGGATAGAGTTAAGCTCAGTGGGCACAAATACTGACAATGATGATTGTTGTTATTTTTTGTATTTTATGTCAGTCTGTGCTATATTTAGTAATGACATTTAATGTTTAGATTAGCTATATTTTTCCTGGCTGCGCATTTCTGCCCTGAGTTGGACAAGGAAACAGGAACACATCACTCTCATCCTCTTCGGAAAATTCCCCTGAAGCTTTATTTACATTGGGTAGGATTCAAAACTATTCTCAACATTTTAAGAATTGTATTTTTCCGGTCTAAATTATGGGTCTAAGTTCCCTTTTTCTCATTTACTTTGCTTTGTTCAAGATCTGTTCTATAACCACTTCTTTTCCCATAGGGATTTATTTAATACTCATGATATAGTTTTCTTTTATTCTACTTTAATGCATAAATAAAGTCCATCTGTCTGGGGATAGAACAAGTGGTTGGCATTTATGTAAATGCTTTCTTAAACCCTTGTATTGGGGGGATTGGTGTTCAATTTAAGAAAAATACAGATTGTTAAACAATTTTCAAAGTATTATTATCTCGAATAGGAGTGACAGAGAAAGGAATGTGAGTAGGTACAGAAAAATAGAGAAAAGGAAGACTTAATTATTTACTTTAGTATAATTATGTTGTTGTTAGGTGCTATCAAGTTGGGTCCCAGTCATGCCAATCTTATATGCAACAGAATGAAACATTCCCTGACACTGTGGTGTGCTTGGTACTTATGTCAGTGTTTCTCTGCTATTCATAGAGTCTTTCTAAGGCTCATTGTTTCAGGAGTGGGCTACCGGGTCCCAAGCCTATAGCACCCTGTATTCCAAAGTGGTCTCACCTCCAAGAGCTAACCAGGCCTAACCCTGCTTTGCTTCCAAGAGCTGATGAGATTGGATGTAGGGTAGTATGGTTGAAGGCTCCAAATAATTACATTGTTTTTAGGTGCTTTCCAGTTGAGTAGGTGTAGGAAAGAATGAAAATCTCCTCAGCACTGTGCCATGCCAGGCACTATGTCAGTACTTCTATTCATAGAATTTTTGATGGCTGATTGTTTTGGAATTGTTCCATGAGTGGGATACCAGGTCCTTCTCCCATTTTTGTCATGCTAGGGATTGAAATCGGGTCCTCAGGGTGCACAGAGCAGCACTCTACTAACTGGGCTAAACTCTGGCCCCTAAATAATTATAGCTACAATTAAATTGCTTCAAATGTCCAGTTTCTCCATAAGAAAAGTCAATATACTTTGCTAGATATTAGACATGTCACAAACATTCTAGCTATATCCTCCCAGAAACTTTTGGTTATGTCCTACTTCTCTTCCACTTGAATTTGGCAGTGGTCACACGATTTGTTTTGGCTGATGAAATACAAATGGGAAGGAAATGTATCAATTCTAAGTGAAAATTCTAAGAACCAGTGAGAGTCTTCATACTGTCCATTTTCTCTGTTGTGGTTACTAGTAAGGGCCCAAATAATGCCAACAATAGTCTAGTTCTCAAAGTAATCATGATGACAACAGGAAGAGTACACAGATCACAGAACACAATCATTTAAACACAGACAAAAGTCAGTCATGATTATTGCACTTGCTGACACCTGGAAGTTCACAAAAAGCTAGAAGTTCCTGACAGAAACAGCTATCTACACTTGAATGGCATATTAACTATAATACTAAAAGTGAAATGTCTGTACTGATAATTACTACACTTAGACTAGATATTATAGATTTAAGTTTTAACTCATAAGGCAGAATTGACTAAAATAAATTTCATCTTACAGGAACTAATTTAGAGTAAAGATGCAGTGAAAGCTTTGTTGCCTTGAGTGTGGTTGTACATTATTGTAGGGAAAACTGGGAGGAAATTGGCAAAAACCCCCAAACTGGGAAAATGGCTTTTGAATATCTGGTTTATAAATTAGAAATCTAGGGAAAATGAAAGTAACTTGGTTGCACATTTATATAAAACCATTCACAAATCCCCAAAACCTGATTGGACAATTGGACTCAGCTGATTGGCTCAGGCCATTCGCTGGGTGAGCTATATAAGGAGCTGCGCTATGGTGGCTTGATCCTTTTCAATCCTTTTTGCCCTTTCTCCTGCCCGGACTGTCGGCAAGGAAACAGCTCAACCCTTTTGGCCCGGATCTTTGACCACCAATAAGGAAAGACCCTGTTCTTGCCCAGACCACTGAGGAAGAAACAGCTTTCCAGCTCTCTCACCCAGACCTTTGGTGAGGAAAGAAAGCTCTCCTGCTGTGACCATCAACAAGGAAAGAACCCGCTCTCCAACTAATCACAGAGGAAGCAAGAACTGTCTCCTCGTGACCACCGAGACCACCAACACAGGTGTTTGCCCTAGAAGACAAAAGTGCCTGAGGCTTTTCCTTTCTCCCATCTCCACCAGCTGGCCTCCTGAGGGCCACAGAAGTCCATGCCCCTCACCCGAGGGTCCCAAGTGAATTGTGTTTAGTATCTGTGTGTGATACGGTGCCACCCGTCCAAACTTCTGGTCCAGATTGGGAGGCGTGTACCCCACACATTATATTGGTCAAATTTTAAGGTTTTGTCTTCTTCCCAGATCACTGTACTCAAGAAGTGCTCTAGTCATATTTGTTGCTGAATCGTTATCACTCAGAATCTTGCTCTCTCTCATTTTCTGCGTTTCTTTATTCTGGAATCTTATCAGATATGCATTAAATTTTCCTGATCTTTCAATCTCTTCACTTTTTTGATGTTCCATTCCTATATCACTCTCTATTGATTATATTCATTCGAATATACTTTCTACTTCTTTATTTATCTTTTTAGGTATATCTACTTTGTTATTTCATCTATCTTTAGTATTTTAAAATTATAATTTATTTCTACATTTTCCTAAATCTGTTTAAAAATACATAAAGATATTTCGATTGCTAATATTTTCTCTGGAAATTCTAATATTATAGTCCTAAAATATTTCCTTTTATTGTATTTCAAATATAAGTACTTGGCTTCTTGTATTCTTGTTTTTGTTAGGTGCAGTGGAGTCAATATCCAACTCATAGCAACCCTATGTACAGCAGGTGAAACACTATTGTTAGTGCTCCTCTCTATTCATTTAGTTTTCAATGGCTGATTGCTTTTTGGGAGTCGGTTGTTGGGTCCTTCTCCCAAGCCTACAGTGCCTGGGGTTCCCAGGTGGTCTCCCATCCTAGTACTAACGAGGCCTGACCCTGCTTAGGTTCCAAGATCTGATGGGATCAGAAGCCACAGTGCTATGGCTGCAGGCATTACTCTAAGATTGCTGTTGTTATATTTCATTTGAAATATCCCTATGAGACTAAACTGGCATAATTTTTGTTCAAACAAGACTGACTTACACATGTTTCAACCAGACAACAGGAGACATACTTGATTAGGGCCCATTTTATCTCTCTTCACTTCTTGTCACAATATAAGAATGCCAGGTTCAGAAAATGACCCAAAGTTCACTAACCAAATATCAATGGTGGCTTCATTAACCAATCTTTATAAAAGTTTTCTTAGCAATTTGTGACTGGACCTGAATATCTGCCAGCAGCTTGGTTGTTTATTTTATGAAGGGTATTCTTGAAGAATTCCTCTAATTCTAAAATAACATCAATGCCTCAAAAATGTCTTGCCGAAATTCAGTTGTGGGATGTTTTTCTACAGACTCACTCCACAGTGTCAATTTAAACCATGGAATCTGTATTTCCTCAACAATGTGCCTCAGCAATTCCCAAACAGGTGGACCCCTCAAGAGCATTTGAGAAGCAATGCTATTAAAATGCATGAACTTTGTTTTGAAAGCCATTTAAAATGTCTTAGGCAATCAGTCACAGGTTAAAACATTGTATTTTAGAATTATTATTTTGTTATTACTCTATGAAGTGAAGGGAAGAGATGGAGTGGAAGGAAAAAATTAGTCTAAGATCATAGAGAAGAATTAGGAAGGTTTGGTCTATGGTGGTCATAGTGTGGAGAGCGACCTAAGTAGATTTAAGAATGAAGAAGTATACTTTATGAGACTTAAGGACTTTAATGCTGTAAGACAAGAGCAATGGAAGAATCATTTGAACTTTTGCTTTTTGTCTTGGTGACTCTTGGATCATAAAAGTTTTGATGAGTTTCTCTGTGGGCTACAGATTCAATAGAGTGAAGTTCACTTTGGATATACTCTGAACTACCTATGACTCTCTGGGAACATAGAGGAAGCAGTTGCATAGATGTGCTTGCAGGTTAAAATATAGACATGGGTTTGCCATATAAAATTTGAAGGTATCAGCTTATATGTGGTATTTGAAATAATGTAAATGAATCAGATGATTGAAGGAGATTTCAAATAAGGGAAAGGAGAAGAGACAAAGAATATTAGAATATACTAGGATTTAAACCTGACACTGAATTAGAACTAGTGAATATTGCTTTAGTAAGCATATATCCCCAGCTGGGCTGTTGGTAGAACACCTGCTCTGTACTCACTGAGGACACTGTTTTGGTCCCCAGCATCGCAAATATGGGAGAAGTTCCTGGCAATCCACTCCCAAAGCAATCCTGAACCCTATGAAGGTTGCTATGGGCTGGACCCGACTGAATGGCACCAAACAACAACAAGCATATACCCAACCACAGAACAAGCCACCCTATGACAGAATTCTGTATTGTGTTTCATTTGTCCATCTTTAAGCAATGTAGAAATTAGTCTCTGAGTCTAGATAATGATGAAAAGCAACTATTATCAGACATCATTGTGTATATACTAACCTGCAGAGCTTTGCAGAGATACACATTTATGAACCTCATCCCTGCCTGAAGACTTCTAATCAAAAGTTTTTTATAGTCAGGTTTAAAACACCAGCTTTACAATTCTTCCTTGCAATTTCACATGGAGCTAAAAATTACAGGTTTCATTGATCATAATGTAGTTTATGATATAAAAGTTTATTGCTATTTAGTTATTTTATTTATCTTTATATGTAGTTATTTATAATTAATTATGCTGCATATTTACCTTTTGTTACTGAGATTCAATGGAAACATTTTACATCTGTAATCAGTTTAGAAATAAATTTCAAAGAAATATATTTTTTCTATTTCTGTTCCAATTTAATACTTTTCAATATTTAATGCTTTATATGCCAAGATTCATACATACATACATACAAGGAATATATGCATCTATATATTTAATATATAGGAAGATTTGATTAGTTTTTTAATGCATATGTTTCAAATTATGTATCATTTATACTCAAGGGACATTTTTCATTCAGAATTCCACTAGGTGGCATTACAAACTGTACTGTTTTAATAATGAATTGATTAAACACATAATAAAATTTTGTTGTAAAGCACCTGTTTATAATTTCTCTCAAATAGTCTGAGCTAGGATTATTTTACCTTTATTTTGGATAGTAGTAACATGAGACTTTTATTAAAATTAGTATTTATCAAAAATTTTATTGAAAATCTATAAAGTTGCTTAGCTATGTATATAGCCTGAAAAGCAACACTTGGGGGACACTCCTGTAATGTTATGGTCTTATTCTCCTGAGACAACTTTAAATTCTCATAGGCTTTGCATTTTGAAAGCCCACATGTTTAATGGATATTTTCTGAAAAAGGAAATAAAAACAATGAAAGCAATTTAAATCATAAAATCCTTAGAACATTTATTAACGAAAGTTGACATGGTTAATTTGAAGCTAATCCATTCCAAGAAAATATTTTTTTCCCACTTGTACTTAAAGTTGTTAGACATTCAGACTGTGTCACTTTGAAAGATTAAATTTTGATTCACCTCAGGAGTTATTTTAGTTAAATACCAATTAAACTAATTCTCTGTCCCTGATAGGATTGAATATGGTTTAGAATTTTTTATTAAGAATAAATTTTTATTATTTATTATGCTTACAAATAATGTCATACAAAATCCATTTGCTATCTCCACTCCTATTTTATAAATTTATTTAAACTATCAGTATAACAAAATAAGAGGAAAGGCTTGAAAAGAACATTTTGCAGATGCCTTTAAAAAAGCAATTTACATAGAAACAATTATTTTCATAATTGTATATAATCTTATTCATTAAGGTGTAATTCTTTTTTATCCTTTATTGGTAAATATTATTTAGGTGCAGAGTTACACAGCATTTGCTTTTTCCATTATGCAATCATTACATCAATTTTGGCTACACTTTCATCAACTTACAAAGTTTATGGAACATTTTGACTACTAGATGGTAAAACTCATATGCATATTGTATTATATCCCCCTATTTTTCCCATGTACTCATTAAGATGCATTGTTTACATTGATATTATCCTCTCCTCATTTATCTCTTTACATTGTTTCTCCTCCCCTTCCCACCTTCCACAACCCTCACTTCCCTTTGCTAGTCCCCTCCCTCCTTCTTTCTCCTCTTTATATTTTCACTTCTTCATTAAATTTAATTGTGTATATTTATATGTCTACTTATGTATAGGTTTTTCTTCCTTTAAGTAAGATTTGGCTACCTCATATGAGGGAAAACATAGGGTATTTCTCTTTTTGAGCCTGTGTTGCTTCACATAAGATGATATTCTCCATTTCCATCCATTTTGCAGCAAAAGACATTTTATTCTTTTTTATTGCAGAGTAATATTCCATTGTGTATATATACCATACTTTTTTATTCATTCTTCTGTTGACAGGCATGTTGGTTGATTCCATATCCTTGCTAGTGTGAAGAGTGCTACATCAAATATGGAGGTCCACAAGTCTCTGTGGTATAATGATTTGTCTCCCTTTGGATATATTCCCAGGAGTGGCATAGTTGAATCATATAACAGTTCTATTTTTAGTTTTCTGAGGTATCTCTACATTGATTTCCAAATTGGTTGAACTAATTGATAGTTCATCAGCAGTGTAAAAGCATTTCTTTTTCTCCACATCCTTGCCAGCATTTGTTATTATTTGTTTTGTTGATCTTGGACATTCTTAATGGAGTTAGATGAGAGTCTCAGAGTTGTTTTGATTTGCATTTCTCCAGTGGCTAGGGATATTGAGCATTTTCTCATGTATTTCTTATCCTTATGAACTTCTTCATTTGAGAACTCTATCTTCATTTTTTTTTTTTTATCCATTTGTGTATTGGGTTATTTGTTGTCGTGAGATTGGGTTTCTTTTGTTCTTTGTAAATTCTAGAAGTTAGTCCTCTGTTGGATGTATAGGTTGGGAAGATTTTCTCCCATCCAGTAGGCTCTTTCTTAAATTTGTTGATTATTTCCTTTGATGTACACTAGCTTTTTAATTTCATGTAATCCCATTTGTCAATTCTTGGTGTGATTTCCTTATTAAGGAAATACTTTCCTATGCCTATGTGTTGGAGCATGTTTCCTATCTTTTCTTCTGGTAGCTTTATGGTTTCTGGATTTATATTGACATTTATCCATTTCAAATTCAAACTGGTCTATTTTCATTTTTCTGCAGTTGGCTATCGAATTTTCCCGGCACCATTTGTTGAAGAGGCTATCTTTTCTCCCTT
This sequence comes from Pedetes capensis, assembly GCA_007922755.1. NCBI lineage: Eukaryota > Metazoa > Chordata > Mammalia > Rodentia > Pedetidae > Pedetes > Pedetes capensis. The sequence continues at coordinate 17,471 of VMDO01028261.1, forward strand.
TGTCAAAGGTCAAGTGGCTGAAATTACATGGGTGTGTCTCTGGATCTTTAAATCTGTTCCATTGTTCTTCCAGCCTACTTTTGTACCAGTACTAAGCTGTTTATACCACTATAGCTCTGTAGCATAGTTTAAAGTTCATTATTGTGATCCCATCTGTACTAGTTTTGCAGCTTAAGGTAGTTTTGGCTATATGTGGTGTTTTGTGTTTCCATATGAACTTTTGGATTATTTTTTTCATTTCTGCAAAATCTGTCATTGAGATTTTAATAGGAATTGCATTAAATCTATAAAGTACTTTTGGTAGTATAGCCATTTTTACAATATTGATTCTCCAAATGCATGAGCAAAGGAGGTCATGCATTTCATGCAAACTTCCATCTTCTAGTATCCTCTGCAATATCATTTTTAATGTTTTGAAGTTTTCCTTATAGAGATCTCCAGGGTCATTGGTCAGATTGATTTCTAAGTATTTAATTTTTGGTGGGCTATTGTGAGAGTGATTATTGCTTAATTTCTTTTTCTTTGTGTTCACAATTTCTTGGTTTAGGGTTTTTATAGAGAGATTATTTGGGTAATGCTCTCCCATTCTGGAGACAGTATATGAAGCTTATTGGAAATTATTACAAAAAAAGAGCAGATGATCTTGAGAAGGCACTCTAATGATAAGGTATATAGAAAAGCAGGGATATATGTTTGTGAAATATGACCTTTCAAGAAACAATAGTAGATGCAGAGTAGTACAGAGTAGATGCATAGAGATGCTTTGTAATTGCTATAATTGCATATCTGCATCTGTAAGGAAGGTAGGAATTGAGATGAAAGGACAAATAAAATGTCAGCTATGTTCACAGGCAAGAGTTTATTATGAAAACTACTGATTTAAACTCAAGTAGGGTATTGGGGGGCTGGGATTTAGCTCAGTTGGTAGGGTCACTATGAGTCGAACTTGCTCGACAGCACCCAACAACAACAACAAGGGTATTGGGGAAGTGGTTTCATAAATGATCCTGGGTATGTATGAAAACAATTTACTTAGTTACAGCAAATTGCATAAGTTATAAATGCTACATAAGTTTTGCTTGTCTCAAATGGTCACAAAATCTGAACTTATTTAGTAAGGAAAGTTAATCTTATAATTAGAAAAAAAATACCTTCACATAGTAAAAGTAATTAAGTTGCTTTCAGTGTAATACTATTCTCCTGGTTTCAAGTACAACGTAGGAAACTGAAAGAATATTAGATGATATGTGTGACAGATTAAAAATATTTATTTTGCCAAGTGGTAGAAGAGATGATAGTTGAGTAAATGTGATTAAATTATAAAATAAATGGTGCTATATTCAGGACATTCACAATAACAAGCGACATGCATCTGTGTTTATCAAGGATGGGGCAAATTCATTTCAATTTAGACAGAAGATACAAATATGTATGACTTCTTAATAAGATACACTAACATGGAAGAAAAATAACAGAATCAAAACAAAATGCAAAACCAATTTGAAGCCCATTAAACATTCATATTGAAGAAAAATATTTCATTGTCAAATAAGCAGAAACAAAAATAACCCTAAAAGAAAGGAAAACAAACAAGTAAAACAGAAAAGCATTTTGCAGGATGTATTAATTAGGATAGAAATCTTATTATTACATGTCATTAAAAGAATTATTTTTGTAAGTAAATTTCTGCTTTAATTGCCGTTGGAGCCAACAAATCTATTCTTCCATTAATGTGTCCACTTCAGTTAACCCTGTCCATTATTCTTTAACTACTTTTTTGGATTATTCCTTAACTACTTTTTCTCACTTCACACAAACCATCTATCTATAATGCAAGACTATTTTCAAATTATGTTTATTTGTAAATTATGTAATTTGCAAATATGTACAAAATTACAAAATTACAAATATGTACAAAATATGTACAAAATACAAAAATTACAAATTATGTAATTTACAAATTATGTAATACAGCCATGTATTATTTTGTCTGCTGCTATGAGTGTAGTGTCAGTGGTCAGTATCTCTCATGATGATTACAGTCATTTTCTCTCAATATTCCTGTTCTCACCATTGCCACCTTACCAGTATACACAAGAACAGCTTGAATGAGCCTGGCAACACCTCACCTGAATCCTCCACTGGTGTTCAGTTTCATTCTGAGTGTAACCCAAAGTCAATTTACAGAACGAGACAGTATTTTCTCTTCACACACACACTCATTCCCTGAACTCACATCCCTCACATACAGCTCTCTGACTCTGTTGATATAATGCTGCTTTGTTTTTTGTATGATGGACAAGTGTTGAATAACATTTGGCAGAAAGAAAATAAAAGAAAAAAGAGAAAAAGAAGAAAAATAATTATCTTAATACAAGCAATAGTAGGATAAATTTCACAGTATATATTTAACTTTATGGTGAATAATTTGAAAACTTGGAGGAAATGGATAATTTTTTCATAAAATTAAATATATAAAATATAAATACATAAAACTTCAGGTTTATGTAAGGATCTTGGCATCCACCATTCCACCTTAAGAGTAAATAAAAAGCTAAACAAATTGAAAAATAAGGAGTTTTTTAGATAAATCATACAAATGAGGTTACAAGACAAACAATTGCTCCAAAATGCAGAAAACAGACACATAGGTACAAAGAATGACAACTTATCAAAGGAGAAACCCAAAATCAAAAGCCTCTTCCAAAACCAGTATCAAGCAGGGAACCTAAATTGTAAATGATGTGTTATTGGAGGTTCAGGGTAGAAAAGTCTGAGGGTTAAAATGTCTAGAGGATTCTCACATCTCTGTGACTTTTAGCTCTTATTGCTCTTCAAAAATTGCACAGTGAATATTAGAGAAATCTCATTAAGCTTTCAGTACAAAGAGGAGAAATAGCCATCTTGAAACATTCCAGATCATCCTATCTTAAAAAATCTTGCTCTCAAGAAACTGTTTTACCAGAGCCTAACCAACTGGTGATTTATCAGAACCTAATCATCTGGGAGCTGGGATTTAGCTCAGTTGGTAGAGCACTGCTCTGCAGTCTGTGATCCCCAATTCAATTCCCAGCATTGAAAAATGGGAGAAGGAGGTGGCTATCCACTCCCATTGAAAAATGGGAGGAAGAGGTGGCAATCCACTCCTAAAGCAATCCCAAAACAATCCTCCAATGAAAACTCTATGAAGATTGCTATGAGTAGTACATGACTCGACATCACCTAACAACACAACAACAGCAACAACAACAACAACAATCATCTAAGGAGTAGAAAAGAATTCTTAGCCAGGCGCTGTGGTACATGCCTGCAATTGAACTACTGGGGAGGCAGAGGCAGGAGTTTTGTCTGTTGTATGTAGGGTCACTATGAGTCGGATATCAACTGGATGGCACCTAATAACAATAAGTGAGTACACAAAGTTGATGTTCAATATTTTTTAATAATCAATACAAAAATTAGTTATAATGAGTTTGGGTACATCATTTGTACATTTCTTGCACAATTTAGGTTCTGGTATTAATATGCCTGTTCTTAAGTAGAGCTTCTTAATGATCAACTTGTTTTCCTTATATGAAATTCTCTCATTATTATCTCATCAAGTATAAAGGAGAATATACTTTTAGCTACCTAAGACAGACACAAAATATCAAGTGTTAAAAGAATTCAAATATGATGCTTTGGTATATATGTCTTTGATGTAGTAGGTCATCTTTGCTTTGTGAACATATGAGGGCTTTTATTATGTATTACTTCTCTGTCCACCCAAGGGTGTTTCCCTAGTACATTAGTTATAAGACTATCAACAATACAACCAACATCTAATCTACATTTGCCCCCTCATCTTCATGTCCATCCTACATTTAAGGTAAAAGTTCCTTTGTTTGAAAATGATTACCAAGAAATTGCATGCAATAGTTTTATTTACATGCTATTAGCCATATTTTAGCCATACAGTCTTACATAGCTACAGAGGAGCTAGTGAAATATTATCTTTGCAAAGTATGATTCTAAAATTCCTGTCCATATAGAACATGTCCACAGTAATTCATAGGACTTGGATTTTGCTCTTACATGAGAGCCCTTTGCTTTTGAGTCTAATCTTGGACAAAATTTCATTCTAAAATAACGACTCTCATCCTTTATGCTATGGAAAGTGTTTCCATAGTAACACTCCAACATAGCAAGTATTATTGTTTTGTAGTAATTTTTAATAAATCTTTCTTGTCAGTGGACTATAAACACTTCCAAAGAAAAATGTTTCCACAAGGTATTTATTGTGATACTTGAACCATATTTGGGTCACCAATATAGAATTGATGAAAGTAGCATACATATAAATGGCCATGAGAGAAAAAGCTCTGAAGTTAAAGTGTTTTCAATTGAATTGGTCATAACTGTCATAAGATAAATTAATATTTATTTTTGATTTTTCTCTGTCTCGGTTAAATAGGAAAATTGCATATATTTTCCTATTCTTGCTGGGTTTTAGTAAGATTAACTTTATTCTATTCTCATTTTATTGAACTCATGTTATGCTACTCATTCTTTTATTCATATTACTTAAAAGAAACAGTATTTTCTTTTATTTTTTAATTTTTAAATTATTTATTTATTTATTTATTTATTTATTTATTTATTTATTTTGCAGTACTGGGAGTTGAACCCAGGGCCTTGTGCTTGCTTGCTTTGCAAGTGCTGTACCACTGAGCTGCACCCCTAGCCCATTTTCTCTCTCTCTCTTCCTTTTTTTTTTTTTTAACTTTTTGAGACAGAGCCTCACTAAATTACACATACTCCCTCTGGTCTCCGATAGTCACTGGGATTATAGACCTGCATCACTGCACCTGGCAGAAACAGTATTTTAAATGTCCACAACATAATTTAGTAGTAAACTTTTGTGCCTATATTCTTTGAGTTATTATCATTCTTAATTGATTTAGGACTTTTTTGGCATAAGAAAAAGAATATACTTCCTCAAAGTGCCAGTATTTTGCAGCATACTCTCAAGACTTTCAACAAGAAATAAAGAATAAAGCTTCAGAAACAAGATACATGTGAAATTAGTAAATTGTTTTTGTTGTTGTTAGGTACCCTCTAGTTTGTGTTCAACTCATAGCAACCCTATGTACAACAGGCAAAACACTATTGTTAGTGCTTCTCTGTTGTTCATAAGGTTTTCAATGGCAAACTGATTTTTGGGAGTGGGTTGCAGGGTCCTTCTCCCAAGCCTACAGCACCTGGTGTTCCCAGGCAGTCTCACATCCAGGTATTAACTAGGCCTGACTCTTCTTAGCTTCCAAGATCTGACTTGATGTGATGTCACAGTGGTTTGGCTGCAGGCCAAGTAAATTTTAGGAGGTCCTTAATGCAGGTTTTATGATTTGATACCTCTATAATAAAGGCAGTCTGGGACTTAGCTCAGTTGGTAGAGCGCCACTCTGCAGTCTCTAAAGTCCCTAGTTCGATTCCCAGCACTGCCAAAAGGGGAGCAGGACATAGTAATCCGTTCCCAGGGCAATACTGAAACAATCAGCCATTGAAATCACTATAAGGGTTGTTATGAGTTAGATAGGACTCTATGGCACCTAAGACAACAATAATAAATGCTAACTATGCAGTCCCTGTTCACCCAGTTGTGTGACAGGCCTTCAGTGTTACACAGTGAAAAGTAGGTAAGCAGTTTTAACTTGAACTCTCCATAGATATTTGGCCTTTGAATGTCTACGGAAGCTTATAGGAACTTATTCAATAGGTAAAGAAAAATTTTATATTGATAGGTCAAAAGATTTCTGCACAGGTTTCAGGATGTGGACCTTAACATTCAAAAGCTTTGATATAGATGGCTTGTCAAGCAAAAGAAAGCAGACATCCGCTTTAAGAACCTCAATTTAGATAGAAATGTCAACAAAGTTTTGACTGACAATGAAATGATTAAACATATCTTTCAATACTAAATTATTTTCCACTGTCCTTGAATAAATAGTTGTTGTTGTTAGGTGCCGTCGAGTCGGTATCCAACTCATAGCGACCCTACATACAACAGGGGAAACACTATTGTCAGTGCTTCTCTGCTGTTCATAGGGTTTTCAATGGCAGATTGATTTTTGGGAGGGGGTTGCCAGGTCCTTCTCTGTTCTGGTGTTCCCTGGTGGTCTCCTATCCAGGTACTAACCAGGCCCAACCCTGCTTAGCTTCCGAGATCTGACGATATCGGATGCCACAGGGCTACAGCTGCAGGCTGAATATATAGAGGTAGGTATAAAGCTACATTCTACTCTATGGCAAACCTATATTTACATATACCTTCTTTTTTATGCTTGAAAACCCTTGGTTAGTGTAGAGTAAGATTCTTTTACCTGAACTGTTTATGATTGTTAGGGTTATTGCCTAAATTGTTAAATTTAACTAATAATAAAATTACTTTGTGTCTTATGTTGATAGGAAAAATTTGTAATAAATTGGGTAGCAAAAAGTCATATTTTAATACCAAGTGTTTAAAGTAATTGATATTATACCTATTACATTTTCTGAAATTCAGAAGTCAACCATACTTCAAAGTACACACAAAACTTGGTTTAGATTCAGATATGTTTATATTTGATAATAAACAGAGCTTTTCATAAATGACTTGATTAAATGGTTACAAAAATAATTTCCTATAAAATCACTCATTCCATTCTAATCACTTTCTGTAACCTCACTCTTGAGAAAAGATCTGAATATCTACCACC